>JBBPDI010035908.1:0-21669 GCA_037974545.1 Cucumis variabilis
ATCCAAGAAAGGTTTAGAGTTGGAATTTGAACTGAGAACAGATGGAGCCATTGTTAAACATGGAAGATTATGTGTTCGAAATATTAATGAGCTTAAGAATGCTATTTTAGAAGAGCTTTGTCTGTTGGCTTCACACCGTCTTTTGGGCTACGCTAGCAGGTAGTTCGAGAGGGGGTGTGACACATCTATCAACATATTTAGCTATCTCTTGCTTCATTCCAGGCCACCAATAAGTATTCTTTAGAGTTCTGTACATCTTGGTGCTACTCGGATGCATAGCATAAGCTAAACTGTGAGCTTCTTCTAAAATAGCATCTTTAAGCACACTAATATTTGGAACACATAATCTTCCCTGTTTAACAATGGCTCCATCTGTTCTCAGTTCAATTTCCATCTCTAAGCCTTTCTTGGATTTTCGAAGCTTCTTCTGTAAATTACTATCTTCTCACAATGTCATGTACTAGAGAAGATTGAACCTGAAATTAAGCTAAGAGACTTCCTAAATCTTTTGCACTCACTACTTCTTTGGAACCTCTTAACTCACTCAGCAAAGCAACTCGAATACCACACAAGGCACTCTTTGGAAGTCTTGACTTCCTACTTAATGCATCTGCCACTACGTTAGCCTTACCTAGATGGTACTCTATAGTACAGTCATAATCTTTAATCAGTTCTAGTCATCGCCTTTGTTTCATATTAGCTCTTTCTGATAAAAAAATATACTTCCGGCTCTTATGATCTGTGAAAATATGGCACTTTTTCCTGAACAAATAGTGTCTCTAGATTTTCAATGCTAAAACAACTGATGCTAGCTCGAGATCATGGGTAGGGTAATTACACTCATGATTCTTCAACTACCTTGAAGCATAAGCTATTACATTCCCATCCTGTATAAGCACACAACCTAATCCTAGCCTCGAAGCATCACAATAAATCACATAGTCCTTCTCTGTTATAGGGAGTGCCATAATAGGTGATGTAACTAATCTCTTATTCAATTCCTGAAAACTTTGCTTGCATTTATCTGACCACTCAAACTTAGCATTCTTTCTTGTCAAAGCAGTCAAGGACAATGCCAATCGTGAGAAGTTCTCAATAAAACGCTTATAGTATCCTGCCAAACCCAAAAAACTACATACTTCTGTCGCACTAATTGGTTTTCCCAATTGACAACTGCTTACACTTTTTGTGTATTGACACTAACTCCTTTTGCTGAAACTACATGCCCCAAGAATACAACTCTTTCTAACCAGAACTCACATTTGCTGAACTTAGCGTACAACTATTTTTCACATAGAGTCTGTAGAACAATCCTCAAATGTTCCTCATGGGCTTTTCTGTCAACCGAGTAAACTAATATATCATCAATGAACACGATCACAAATTGATCTAAATACTGATGGAAGATCCTGTTCATGAGATCCATGAAAACTGCTAGCACATTAGTTAAACGAAATGGCATAACTCGAAACTCATAGTGTCCATACCTCTTCTGAAATGCTGTCTTAGGAATATCTTGTTCTCTAACCTTCAATTGGTGGTATGTTGACCTTAAGTCAATCTTAGAGAACAATGCTGCTCCCCTTAGCTAATCAAATAAGTCATCGATGCTAGGTAAAGGATACTTGTTACGTATTGTAACCTTGTTTAACTGTCTATAATCAATACATAATTTGAGGGTACCATCTTTTTTTTTCACAAATAGCACTGTTGCTCCCCAAGGCGATACACTAGGCCTGATGTATCCTTTGTCAACTAGTTCTTGTAACTGCAGCTTCAATTCTTTAAACTCGCTCAGAGCCATTCTATACGGTGCCTCTGAAATAGGTGTTGTCCCTGGTAACAATTCAATTGTGAATTCAATCTCTCTATCAGGTGGCAAACCTGACAGATCCTCTGGAAATACATCAAGAAACTCTTTCACCATAGGAACATCATCTGGCTTCAGCTCTTCTCTCTGCACTACTACCAAGTGTGCAAGAAACGCTGTGCAACCTTTCCTTAGCAATTTCTCAGATTTTAAAACTGAGATTAAACTCTAAGGAATGACCTTCATCATGCCTTTAAAAACCACTTCAGCAAAGCCTGGTTTTCTGAAAACCACCTCCTTCCCATGGCAATCCATAGATGCATAGTGAGCAAGTAAGAAATCCATTCCCAAAATTACATCTATCTGTAACTCTAGTGGTATCAATTCCACTAACATACTGATACCTTCTACTAAGACTTCATAATTACGTAATACTTCATTAACAAGTAAAACGTCACCAACTGTAGTGTATATAGCCAACCCTTAAGATAAAGGCTCTAGCATCCTATTTAGCTTAGTAAAAAATATACTAGCAACAAAGGAATGCGTACCACCTGGATCAAATAAAACATCTGCATGTACATTACAAATAAGAAACGTACCAGTAATAACTTCTGGTGCATCCTCTGCTTCATATTAAGTCATAGCATAGACTTTTCCCTGTTGCCTAGGTCTTCCAACAATTCCCTTTTGCCTTGCACCGCTGGTGCCCTCTGTCGGAACCACTGGAACTTTTGACTGCTCAACTGTCTGAGACCCAACTTCCTGATCTTTCTCAACTATCATGTTCAACTGTGGGCAATTGTTCTTGAAATGTCCTGATTGTCCACAGTGGTAACACACACCGGCACCCACTAAGCACTAACCTTAATGGTTTTGACCACAACTCGTGCATGGGGTTCGTTTGATGGCACTAGCAATGAACTTCTTACCTGGTTGCAATCTTACTGTTTATCGAGTGGATTGACTAGGTATACTCTGGCTTTGTCTCTGAAAAAATGTATAATAACTCATGTTCCTCAATGCTTAGCCTCCAAATCGATTCTTAAAGTCTTGACGGCTTGAAATATTTACCCCAGGTGTGAACCTCTGTTGCTCACAGCCTCTAAATCCATTAAGCTCCATTGCTAATTTCTCTTTTGTTATACTTTGCTCCACACGAAGGGCAGTCTCCACTAACTGAGAAAAATCCGTTCATTTAGCAATGGCTGTAACTGGGGTACGTATTTCAAAACACAACCCTCTTTCAAACCTTCGGCACCTGTCACTCTCAAATGCCACAATAACATTAGCATACCATGAAAGCTCAGTATACTTCCTTTCATACTCAGCCACTGAAAGTGATCCTAGTTTCAACCCTAGAAACTCATCCCTCTTGGCCTCGCAGTATGTGCTGGGATAATACTTATCTTCAAATATGCCTCTAAAAGTCTGTCAGACTAAAGCACGTGCATCACTGCGCCTAACTAATATAGATTTACACCATCCTTCAGCCTCCTTATGCAATAAAAATGTGGCCAATCTAACCTTTCGCTCCTCAGGACAATTCATCACGTCAAAACATTTTTCGAGCATATTCAACCAATTCTCTACATCAGCTGGATCTGTGGAACCCTCAAACACTGTAGCCCCTAACTTCTTCAGTCGTTTAATTACGTATGTCTTTTTTGGATCGCTAGGCTCAGCTCTCTCTGACCTTCCTATCTCCTATGCAATTCTCGCAAATGGCTCATTTCCTGCCCCAACTGGAACTCTTGGGGTATTAGATTCCCCTTCAGACTGACCTTGAGTAGGACCTTACATCCCGTCCTGATTCTGCCTACGTCATCTGCTAGTACATGGTGGCATGACTCCTATAATTTGTCAACACATTAGACATACTACAGATACTTAACTCAAATGCATGATACTAAATGTCTACTCACATGTTAATCATTACTGGACTTACTTCTACCCTGACTTATACCATGCTTAACTCAAATGCATGATACTAAATGTCTACTCACATGCTTTTCTCTACCTGTATCTGTGGACTCTGCTGAAAACCTTAACGTGATAAACTTGCTAATCTAGTATATAAACTATTGTATATGCAACATAACACAACAGATCCTAAACTAGTCACATACATACATAAAGTGTAGCCCTGAAATAATGGATTTCACGAGTAAACCTAGTGATACCTTAACTAAAACATAACTAACAATGGTTTATACAACTGCAACTTCTTTAATACTTACATAAAATGTAGAGTATCTATATCATACTAAGATATATACATCATAACACAATAGACTCTATGCACAACTCTAACCACATATTAACAATCGATATCGAAGCTTGAGTAGACTAAGGGAGTCTATCAGGCACTGAGAACTCGATCTCTACTTGGAAAGTGGGTAAAACATTTTAGAAGGGGTAAGTTATGAAGGTTAATGAGTGACTCAGTTTAAAACTAGAAATTTAAAGGTAAGAGCACCTGAAGGCTTACACATATAAATCTGTTTATACAAGTCGTGAACATAAACATGTAATAGTAAAACTAGCTTCCTCAAATACTCAGTAAATATGTCATTGACATCTAGCAAGACATATCAAGTATATCAAAATATTTTAACTAACATGACAAATGTACTTTGTGTAAGGCACACCCAGTACAACAATGTTTACAAGCTCTACGATATAGTGGGACCCACCCAGCACTTCCATCGTCTTTGTCGTAGTGAGGCCCGCCCAGCACTCACGACAACATCGATGTTACAGAATACACTCGTCAATAACGGAATCTAACCTATGTGCACATGGTATCATATAGCCTCAGGCTCAATACCTCAGTCATGTAGTTAAAAGAAACATCAGCAAAATCATACAAAAGCATTTAAACATGCTTGCTATCCTTATCTTTCGTAAAGCTCAAGCTTACTTAGATTGTTTGTGAAAAGCTGTAGTTCTTAAAACAAAACTTGATAACTCATGCTTTAAAATAATTACGAAATTCAAATGATTTTCAAAGCTTGTAAATAAACATGTTGATCAGTCAATCATAATAATTAGGAGAAAACAAAAAAGTTATATTCAAAACTGGTTTTGGTCACTCACTGTCTTAAGCTTAGTTTATCTATATGTAAATTCGACTTATTTCCTCTTGGCCTGTCAAACAACCATAACCGATTATTAGAAACCTAAATATTATGATCTTCAAATATTATGCTTGACATAGCTCACTAAGGATATTACTCAAGAAGTCTATCCTTAAAAAAAAAAAAAAAGATAATCCATACTCTACACATTTCTCAGAATTTTCCAGATTCACAGCACACAATTCAAATGATCATAAATCTTTCAAAAATAACTAATTATATTTATTTATGTAAAAATCTTAATTTTGAGGTCCTCTAAACCTTACCTCAAGACATCTAAATCTTATTCCTTGTGTATAATCTCAGGTAGCCTTTGAAACTGAACCACTCCAACAATCGCGCGAACAACAATCCCTTTAACTTGTCCCAAAAATTTAACTTGTTTTTAGTCATTTTTGGTTCATGGTTTCCGCATAAAAGTTTTAGTAAATTGAGTAATATTTCCAACCATACCAAATAGAGATCCTAACTCTATCGGTAGATTCTGAAATACAGAAAACACCAGAGGTCTCCTGATTTCACAAGAAAATCATCTACCCTGTGTTCTTTGTCAAAGTTCACCCAATGAACATCAGAATTTGCTCAAGCCTCCTTCATAAAGTTTGTTTGAAAATGAATTACTTTCAATAAATATAAACCTCACCTCTTAATTCTGTTTGTGTAATTTGGAATCAACAAAAAATCTAGAGATGTGCTTAGTGAACTATAGAGAAATTGATCTTGCAAACTCCTTGTGTTCTTCAACCAAAAATTCTTGAGCTTCTTCTTCTTCCTCTCTCAGCCTTCTTCCCTTTGAAGTCTCTAAAATTTTGGTGAAGAAAATGATGAAGCAGGAAAGAAACAAAATTAGAGATTGATGGTTTAATTACAACAAAACAAATTCCAATGAATTACAATTCCTCTTTCTTCCTTTTCTTTTGTCTTTACCCTACTCAATAATAACGAATAAATATAATATATATTTATATAATATATACTTAATTTCTTTTTTTTATTCATTTCACATAAAAGAATAACTTAAAATAGGCCGAGAAAATATCGGGTTTACACTTACACATAAAGCCTTTCAATTTTGTAAATCACAGAGTCATAGAAGGAAAAGAAAGAGATATGAAACTACGAGAGAAAAAGAAGTGTCATCGAGTTCTATCGCCCTTTTCGTGGTTTTATTGTTGTCGTCGACCGTCATCCGCTGCTGCTACACCTTTTTCTAGTAGGTAGTTTAGTTTTAGTATTATTTTAGGGTATGTTTAGTTTAGGGTTAGTTTGATTTTGGAAATTTTTTTGATTTAGATTATAAATTTGTTTTATGAATAAGATTTTGAAGTGTTTTTAGGATTTATGAACTAATTTAAGATTGAGTTTGAATTGAAAATTTTAGGGAGAGGGGGGTTGAATTTAAGATTTGAGGTAGAGGGGGGTTGAATTTAAAATTTGAGGTAGAGGGGGGTTGAATTGAAAATTTAAGGTAAAGGAAAATGGGAACATGCACAGCGGAATAAGAATCGGATTTTACTCTAATTGTAAATAAACAAATTTAGTAATTAACATGTGTAATAACCCTAATATAAACAAAGATCGGGTTAAAAGAAAAAACTTATCTTTGAAGCTATTCTACTCTTGTATTTTGTTCATGAACTCTTCATAATCTCGTTACAAATTTTAAGTTGGGACTACCACTAGTGTAGACCCGCTATTCTTCAAACTTAGAACCAAAAAAATGGTGAAGGTAATAGAGAGATGGAACTTTTGGAGGAACCAAGCTTTTAGATTTTGTTATGGAGGGTAAATTGAGTTATTGGTTTATATTTTGTAATTCCTAATTACAAAATAAAATCTCACCATTTTAAAAGACTAGAGGCCTTTAACATTTTCAAAAAAACTCTTTACAAGAAAACTACATGCAAGAGTTTTCTTATCTCACCACTTGACATTTTACTAACTACTAGTGGAGTAGATGTCTCACTGGAGGGATAAAAGCTAACAACTGAAGATTTCACAGAACCATTCCTTAATTTAATTTGAATATCTCAAAATACCAATACATTGGCAAAATAATACAAAAACCAATTTTCTTATTATATCTTAAAGGCTAAACATACTTTCTAATTATAGATTAGAGAAAGAAAAATATAGTTTGACGCCTCTGAATCTATAAAAACTCAAAATTGGGACATCACCCATCAGAGACCTTCCTATTCTCTTGGATGAGATTGGTTTGTGGAAACCAATTGAGATTAGAAAAGTTTTAGAGAGAAACTATTTTGTAGAAAAGCAAAATCATTAGTTAAAGAAAAATTGTTTTCTTCTGCATATTTATAACTCTCATTCCTTCATGGAGTAGAAAAGAAAGTAGAAGAGAATCATTGGATTCTATTAATTTAAAAATATTAAATTAATAGAAATTTCAAATCAACTAATTAATTAACAATTAATCAATGAATTAAATTAATATTTTATTTAAATCTTATTTAATGAATATCTCTTACATATCTTATAGTTTTAAATTAATTTAATTAAATCAAATTTAATTAAATAATATTAAACTAAACTATTAATTAATTCTCCAATTAGTTAATAACTAAATTAAATATCTTTTATTTAAATTAAGTTAAAGTTGAATCATATTCAAATATAAATTTGTCTCATAACCAATAATTTTAATATGAATCCAATTCACATTAAATTAATATTTGAACTCATTCAAATATTTCATAAATTAACTTTGAATCATATCCAAAATTAAATTTATATAATAAAGTTTAACTAAAATATAAACATTATATTATAATGTATCACTACACAATATACTAATTCCCAAAGTAAATTTAAACATTTCAAATTATAATCAATATAAATAAATTCCATTACCACTTACGAGCTAGAAAGGGGACCTAATGGACCTACAGATTAAAAGCTATAACGATATGAGATTAATTGGCTAAACTCATTAACCACATTAATCAATATTCGTTAACTGTGCGTACATTCCAATAAAGACTCATAGATGAACTCTTCTCAATGTAGATATATTTATGTGTCCACGGATATAGACCAATAACAGTTAGTTAGTCCTACACAAGTGTTCGTAACACTAATTGGGTCAAATTACCATTTTACCCCTATAACCAAAGAACTTTTTAATGAAAAGTGAAGGACTATTCATCATAATTTTTGAATCAGAGGACTTGTTTATCCATTAGACTTAGGTGAAGGACTTGTTAATGGAACTAATATTTTGGATAAAAGAGGTCATTTTGACCCTCCCTTAGGAGCATCGAATAGAATAAGACTCCTCCTCCGCAATATAGTCTGGAGGACTCATAAATTCCATTAAAAGTCCCTTAAAAGCAAAGAATTTGTGAAGCGAATAGTGTAAAGAATTTGCAACAGAGGATTATGAATAGCTATTGCTTTGAGTCGCACACGTTAGGAGTATTATCTCTTAGAAATCTACCCGTCTCCTTCACCCACTAAAATAACATCCACTAAAATTATTTAACTTTATCTTGTTCATTGATTTTTAGGAGGATTGAATATAGATTGATTCACTTTATCAAAGGCCCTTTGACTTAACCTTGTCTATCTTTTCTTTAAAATGCGGAGTTCCACTGAAGCAAGACTTGTAGATCATGTCATACACTCAATCCTTACAGAGGATATACAAAACTCAATCCTTCTTATAGAGTGGCTTAATCACATTTTTCTTATCCTACCGGCTTATAACTTTGCAAGCTAGTGTACAGTCCCCAATTTACGACTAAAGGATGTACAAAACTTGAATGCAAAGCTAATTAACAAGTATAAGAATAATTACAGAGGTGTAAGTATATAAAAAATGTAAGAGTGCAGTTCTTAGTAAATATGGAAGAATTATACATTAAAAATGCATCCTTGCGTTCACGTTCTTTTGGCGAGGAATGACTGTGGTATCATTGCTTCTGCTCCATATAACTTTCTTGAGAGCATCATTCCTGAACTCCATAGATCACTTGTATCATGACTTTTTGCATCTTGATTGTTCATTGTAATAAGTCTCTGTCACACTCAAAATCGTACTATCAACAAAAATGTCAAAGTTATACGAATAGGATGTGAGTTTGTGACAACTTTGAAATTTTCTTATCGCAAAATATTATTCTCAACTCCTTTAATACTATCTGCAAACCTTAAAACGTAACGGTGGTCAACCTAAATGCAAAGTATAATAAATACCTACCAAAACGTTTATTAATATTAGGCGTTTGATACATAATTAAAACACTTTGACCAAACAACCAATGCTTTATTTCCAAAACATCTTGAGTCATCTCGTCGTAAATCCTTCAACCTTTTCTACTTGGCCTAAACACCTGATTCTGGAAGATGAATTTTTGAAAGAATGTCTAAAAGACTGAGGTTTTATGAAATCCTTTTCACAATACCTTTTCATAAACATCATTTTTCATAAATAACCAAATAATTTCATCTTGCATAAACTTTTCTTAATACTCAACATATTCATAACAAAAATTTCACATAAACACACATTGGTTAACATTCATTCATTTCTCTAAGGATCCTAGATCGTTCTCTACGCTTGGTCTTATTATCTCTCATTTGACTATTGTATCAACAGCATCCGAGAACATATAAATTCATCCTTGTTTCTCAGATCGCTAAGCTTTATACGCTCCTTTCAACACATAAGCCAACTTCTTATCACCATGTGATTCGTACACTCCATGATGGCCTTGACTCTTTATGTGAACATAAAAGTTAGCATCATCTTAAAGAATCATCAAATCAAGCTTTAACATGATTTTTATAATGCTAGAACACACAAACTTATCATTGAAATCTCTTTTTGAAACTTTCATTTGAAATCATCTTTCAAAATAGTAAAGCGGGATTACAAAACACTTAAGAAGAAAACCACTCACCACACTTTAACAAAAATTCTCCTCTTCCTTTTGTACTTGTGGAAAGGGAAGAGACATTTTCTCAATCTAACATGTTAACCCTTGTAGAATCAGATTTGACATTTTCTTTGCCAGACCTTACTTCTCGCCTAACCCCATACTGCAAATAACTTTAATCACAACAATTTTTACGAATAACCTTATCGCATAGTTATATATGTTTACAAAAAATCTTCCTCGTGAACTAACCAACTTTTACTCGTTTAGAACACTTAACGCAAATTTAAACTTCAAGGCTTCCTCACAGATTTCTTTATCATGAAACTCTTGGTTCTTATTGCAAAGACTACCAAAAACCCTAGTCATTTTAAAATTTACGAACTTTCTTCTGAGTGCGTTTAGACTTATAGATTCTACTGCAGTCCTTTTCTCAAAACTACCTCACGAATTAACTTCTTAATTCAAAACTCATTCTAACAATAAAAGATGTTATCGCTTAATCCTTTCCGCGAATAGATTCAAAGGCCAATTTCTATAGTAGTTTTATCCAAAATTTTACATCCTATACTAAAATTAAAAACAGGTCTCACAGCCTTTACTCCCAATCATTCATTGCAATGTTCAAATGATCTTTCTTGGCCCCCTTCTCATCACTAGGTGAAATATGAATCTCATTAGCCTTACGTTGAGACACTTTCTTTGACGTCTTCATAGAGGTTCTCATCTTTATTTGCAACTAACTACATCCATTGAGATTTCTCTTCATTACTCACTGAATGAAACATTGATCTTTGAGTTGGTTCAAGCAATCATAGATTACTTTGGTACCTTGAACCTCTTTACGTGATCTTTCACTAAATACGTGATTCACCAGGATCAAATGCTTTGTCTAAAACCAAATTAAAACTCTACTCTAATACTTGAAAAATCAATGCCCCAACAATGCCACCGAATACTTAGTTGGTTGAAACTCTATTGTGTTGAGTTTGGTTCAGACTCTAAGATGGTTAATTACACAATTAATTCTACGCGATAAGTCATTAGTGGTGGTCACTACATGCAAAGTAGTCACTATGTACCTCTTTACCACATGATTCAACCTCTTTACTTGTTGAGTACAAGTTTTCTTACTACTTATGCAAGTGCAAGTGAAATAGTATGTTTACCTGGATGATCTAGGATCGAACACAGGAAATTGATTCAAGACATCAGTTCTAGGAATTACTTATCATCTAGGTGGTATAATAGAATTAATGAATAGCAAATGTAAGAAATGTTAGACTAAATTGAGCTATTAAACTAAGCGTTGAGTGTTTATAGAAAGGGAATAAGATATCGGAATGGTAATGCAAACTAACTTGTATTAGAGAAAAGAAGGAAGGAATGTTTATGCATTATCATACGATTAAGTAGTGTGATAACCTTGATATAATTTACTCAACCATATTTCTAATTAAGGCTTGCTTCTCTCGAAGTCATTATATAACAAACATGGTCGCTTTCTGAGATCCATATGACTAAGTATGATTAAACGAGAAATATCTAGAAGATATCACTTATAAACCGTATAGGATTTTATGATTAAAGACATTAACCACTCCTTGCGCACTGTCCACACTTGTTCTCCTTTTGGGATACAAATGCTAAAAATGATCTCACAAGTAAGATGAAATTCTTTCTTGCGCTCTTTAGTTATGTCCTTGCTACTTTTCCTCTTGGGTAGTTGGTGAATTACGCTGGCAAGGCGATAAAAATAACTAGACTAACGCGATAAGACTTATAAAGCAAAACTTCTTAGCAAGAACTATCACAAGTTTAAATTACAAATAACACATTGACTAAAGGAGAGTGAAGAAATGATCAATTGAAAGAGTATAACGATGTAATATATCAAAAAATGTAGGCCTTAGGCAATTCTACAATATGAACACATATATTACAGAGAAATACAAAAGTAGAAAGCAAAAAGAGAATGACGGTTGTTACAAGTTAGGGTAAATGGGATGGGGTTCTTTACCTCTCAGACTCTAAGCGCTTACTTACAGCATGACCAGGGAAGAAGACGAAGAAGAAGAAAACTCTTTACCCTTACGGTTCATCTAGACTCTCTTTTATGGTCCATTCAGACATCCCTTCTGAACCAAATATGCCTGCTTTGCTTGGTAAGGATTAAGTCTTTTTATAGGCAGCTTTCAGCTGGAAACTTCTATTCTTTGAGATTGTTAGCATCGATTATGGCCTTACAAAGTCACATCAACTCCAACTACCATTCTTGTCTTCTAGTGAACCTTCTTGCGTGATGTCGTGGTTTCTCGTCTAGAGATGTTAATTGCCAAATAAGTTCTAATCATATAGCCTTTGCGCAAGATGTCCACTTCAATTCACTAGTTTCTTCACGTTTACTCATCCTGCATTTAGACGTGGCAATCGCGTAAAATAGCCATAATGCTTATGTAAGATGTATTTCTAAATACTTATGTATTTACAACATAAGTTATGCTCTTTGATCCTTTTATGCGTTTTGACCTTATTATTCCAGTAAAAGTGGTCATAATAACAGGTATTTAAACAAGTTATTACATGGCTCATGGGTAGGTCTCCCCAGTATTCTTTAGACCAAAGGGCATCACGTTCTAACAGAAGGTACCCTGATGTGGTGAGAAATTAGTTTTCCTCTCTATCTTTCTCGACCATATTGATCTGCTTATATGAAAAGAAAGCATCCATAAGGGACAGCATCTCATGTTCAACGGTCTTGTCCACCATCACATGTGAGGAAGAGGCTCAAAGAATTTGAGGAGAGACTAAAAATGAATGAACTTGCTCATGAAAAGTTGTTGCTCAATCGTAGGAAAAGGAAGATGCTTAGGTTGGGCTTTCCTTAGGTAAAATGAATATGAATGCTGTTGAAAATTGAGGCATAAAGAATTTTAGAAGAAGCATGACCATCTAGTTTCATCTCGTGAACCTCCCGTAAGGTTATAGGGGTGGGGCCTATTTTCCACTTTCTTATTATGGAGTCGGGCAGAAACTAGCTCATAACTGCTCTATGTGTCGGCCACTTTTTCTCCTGTATGATATTCATAGATTCATTCCTTTGGATCTTAGGAACGTAACTCGATAGCACATGCATAAGACCATTGAATACAAATAAAGAACGTGACTCGATAGTGGACCTTTTATTCAAACGGAAAGGTTTAATGTAGTAGGTGTAGGTCTTTCCAGCCAAATAAATTAATGCAATGAAACTCAAGAATTTTGAAGGAATCTTAAAATCATATCAAAAGCTAGCATTGCTAGTAAACTTCTCCTTGTTGACAGCAGCCAGACATTGTCGGATGGGACTTCCTTGCCTTTAGCATAGCCACCTTGTCTTATCCTGCCCTTTTAGACTACTTTTCCTGACTTTAGGGCTTGCTTTCTTGCATTCGACCCAAACACGAGATGCTCTAATTACAGTTGGCAGCTCTGAGCTTCATGCCTTGCTTCGCCCTACAGCTAGTGGAGTCATCGATTAAGAAGATTGACAAAAAATTAATACAGGTCGTGCTCGAGACAATTTTTTCTTTTTTGACTCATCCTTCTTTCTAGGCGTAGACTCATTATTCCTTATGTCCGCCATTAGCATAAGCCTAGTGTAATGCAGGACTTCCTCACTAGAAGTGTAAACCTGATATTTTCTCGACCTATTTTATGTTATTCTTTTATGTGAAAGGAATAAAAGAAAAATGGAAATTAAGTATATATTATATAAATATATAATATATTTATTGGTTATTATTAAGTAGGGTAAAGACAAAAGAAAAGGAAGAAAGAGGAATTGCTTTTTGGTGGAATTTGTTTGTTGTAATTAAACCATCCACCTCCAATTTTGTTTCTTTCCTTCTTCACCATTTTCTTTACCATTTTTGCACCAAAATTTCAGAGGTTTCAAAGGAAAGAATGATGAGAGAGGAAGAAGAAGAAGCTCAAGAATTTTTGGTTGAATAACATAAAGAGTTTGCAAGGTCAATCTCTCTATAGTTCATTAAGCACATCTCTATTTTTTTGTTAATTTCAAGCTACAAAAATAGAATTAAGAGGTGAGGTTTATATTTATTAAAAGCTAATTCATTTTCAAACAAACTTTATGAAGGAAGTTTGATCAAATTCTGATGTTCATTTGGTGAATTCGGACAAGGAACACAGGGCAGGTGATTTTCTCACGAAATTAGGAGACCTCTAGTGTTTTCTGTATTTCAGGGTGTACCGATGGAGTTAGTACCTATGTTTGGTATGGTTGAAAAGGTTATTCAATTTACTACAAATTTTCAGAAGAAACTGTGAACGAAAAATGAATAAAAATAAGTTAATTGCAGGGAAAAGGTAAAGGGATTGTTTTTTACGTGATTGTTGGAGTGGTTCAGTTTCGAGGACTACCAGAGATTATACATAGGGAATCAGATTTAAATGTCCTGAGGTAAGTTTTAGGGGATCTCAAAATGAAGATTTTGACATAAATAAATCTAATTTTGGTTAAGTATTGAAAAAGTTATGATCATTTGAATTGTGTGCTGTAAATCTGAAAAATTTTGAGTAAAGTGTAGAGTATGGATTATTATTTTTAAGGATAGACTTCTTTAGCAATATCCTTAATGAGCTATGTCGAGCATAATATTTGAAGATCATAATATTTAGGTTTTTAATACTCGGTTATGGTTGTTTAACAGGCCAAGAGGAAATATGTTAGATTTATAGATCGAGAAACTAGTCTTAAGACTGTGAGTGACCAAGACCAGTTTTGAAAATACTTTTTTTATTTTCTCCTAATTATTAAGTATGATTGATTGATCTACATGTTTATTTACAAGTATGAGTATCGAGACAAGATTTCTTAATGAAAATTTATGCTAGCACGTGATTAACGAATGTCTGGAAAGTATTTGAACCATTGTATTTCAAACAAAGCATGAGTTACCAAGTTTTGTTTTAAGGACTACAACTTTTCACGAACAACCTAAGTAAGGTTGAGCTCTAGGAAAGATAAAGATAGCAGGCATGTTTTAATGTTTTTGTATGATTTTTTTGATGTTTCTATTAACTACATGACTGAGGTATTGAGCCCGAGGCTATATGGTATCGTGTGCACACAGGTTGGATTCCGTTGTTGACGTTGAGTGTACTCCGTAACAACGATATTGTCGTGAGTGTTGGGCGGGCCCTACTACATCGTAGAGCTTGTAAATATTATTTTACTGGGGGTGCCCTACACAACATAGATTTGTCATGTTAGTTAAAATATTTTGATATACTTGATATGCCTTGCTAGATTTCAACGAAGTATTTAATGAGTATTGGAGAAAGCTATTTTTACTATTACATGTCTATGTTCACAACTTGTATAAATAGATTTATATGTGTAAGCTTTCATGTGCTCCTACATATAAATTTCTAGTTTTAAACTGAGTCACTCACTAAGCTTCATAACTTACCCATTCTAAAATGTTTTACCCACTTTCCAGGTAGAGATCGAGTTCTCGATGCCTGATAGTCTGTCTTAGTCTGCTGAAGTTTTGATATCGATTGCCAGTATGTGGTTAGAATTGTACATAGAGTCTGTTGTGTTATGATGTATATATCTTAGTTTGATATAGATACTCTACTGTTTATGTAAGCTTTAGGAGTTATAGTTGTATAAACCTTTATTGGTTATGTTTTGGTTAAGGTGTCTTCAGGTTTGTTTATGAAATCAGTTATTAATGGGCTAAACTTTATGTATGTATGTGATTAGTTTAGGATCCGTTGTGTTATGTTGCATGTACAATAGTTTATGGACTATATTAGCAAGTTTATCATGTTAAAGATTTCAGCAGGGTCGACAGTTATAGGTAGAGAAAAGCATTGTCTGTCGGCTTTACATCGTCTTTTGGTCTAAGCTAGAGGTAGTCTGGGAGGGGGTGTGACAAGAAGCTTTATAGTCAAGCGTGACAGATTCCTTGCCTTTCTTCTTTCTTTTCTGTATGTTTTGGTCATTCGAACGGAAAAATGAGTTGCATACTGGGGGCCTGCGTCCCAACCTTGTTGTTCAATAAACCTTTCGATCGAAGACTAGTGGTAGGTGGCTCCTAGGAGATATTAAAGAAGGGTAGCCTAGTGTGTAAGTGCAGAGATGAATTGCAGCGAACCCTTAGACGACCTATAAAGGGGAGATCCTTAGTAGTGGTGACCCTTTAACTCTTCCACGGACTGATACATGTATCGAATGCTTATACAGGAAAGTTGACTCCTCGATCTTGAACTTAGGGAGTTGGATTGCTTAGATCAATCTCCTTTCTTTCTCGTCCACTTAAAGGGGTGCAGATACAACTACGTGGATTACAGGTGATGGTTATAAGAATAGCGGGAAAGTAAACAGTACCTAACGATATTCAGGGATGGATGTAGACCCATCGGGCAGGGATAATCATTCTAGTCCTAGGAGAGGTGGCAACCATTCTCAAGAACCAAAAATACTAGGCCCACTCCATGGAAAGCCCTATGAGTCAATGAAATGAGATCGAGAGGGTTCTTGATTTATCAATATAGAAGAAGCAAAAATGGGGCTTTGCTCCATTTACAATATTAAGAAAGAAACTTGGATTGAAGTTTAGACCACAAATAGTAATTCGACCTATAGAAAAGATCATTCAAGAGGTTATCAAAATGATAATCTCATCCATTTATGATCCCAAATTTGCAAACACATTGCACTTCCACTCAAGTCGACGTTGCTACTTGGCCCTAAGATCGATCGAAGAAGAGTAGGGAACCTCTCGCTTGTTTTTTTATTTCGACATCAGAAAGTCTTTTCACACCATCTACCTACATTGGCTCATCTCAATCTTTAAGGAAGAGATCCATAATCCTAAGTTCTTTTACTCCATGAATCAAGTCTTTTCGTCAAAGGACTCGTAGGAGGTGAAAAGGGCCCTCATTACTCTATCCCACACAGTGTACTACTGTCGGCCCTAGCAGGCAAGATCTACCTACATAAGGTTAATTAAGAGATAGGTAGGATCCGACAAAAGTACTCAATTCCTCTTTTTTAGAGAATCATGCAGATCGGTTCTATTAAGGATAGGTCGTATTAATGACTAAAAAAATTCTAGAGAAGAAGCAAGCCCGAATGCTCCCCAAGACTATAGAGCCCATATTATAAGAGGGTAAAGAGCTTTCAATGCAAAGTGGTCTCTTATTCCTTTCTTTTCTCGTGGCACACCCACACACAAGCACCACCCAACTTAGGGGGGACAAGGTTGATTCACTAACTGTGACTCAACCTTTTCATCACATGAGAAACGTGCTCGTAACTTCAGACAATCTCCATGAAAATGTCCCAACTTGCTACATTGGAAACATACATCACTTCACTCAGACACAAACCTCGGTGTATCTTACCACAGTCTCTGCACAAAGCTCCTCTAACTATGCTACAGGTTGACTTTTGTACTACTCAAGGCTCTGTCGATGGCCTAACTAACTGGCTCCCCAACCTCTACCTCTGCCTCTGATAAGCACTTTGGCACTGCCTCTTTGAGAAAAAAGACTCTTAGATCGATTCTTGAAATCTTACTTTCCTAACATACCAGGGGTAAAACGTCTCTGATCTTGCCTCCTAGAACTGTTCCTTGTAGGAACAAACGCATCTACATGCCTAACTTCCTCAAGGCTCTAGTCAACCCACAGAGAAGTCATAACCAACTAAGAGAAATTTCTCATCTAGCTATCGCTGTCACAGGAGTACGAATCTCTTTCCTCAACTCTTTCTCATACTGTCTGCACATGTCGCCCTATGATGCGACAATTACCTTAGCATATGGAGAAAGCTTAGTATACTTCCTTTCATACTCTGCCACTGATAGTGACCCTTGCTCCAGCCTTAGGAACTTATCTCTTTTAACCTTACAATAAGTATTAAGGTAGTATCCATCCTCGAAAATATTCTTAAACGTCTCCCAATCCATAATACTTGTATCACTTCGTCTAGCTTGAATTGATTTCCACCATTCTTCAGCCTCCATTTGCAATAGAAATGTTGCTAACTTAACCTTCCTATCATCAGGACAACCCATAACATCAAAACACTTCTCCAACATAATCAACCACAACTCTGCTTCAGTTAGATCCATTGAACCCTTAAAACTCGTGGCACCAAGAGCCTTAAGCCACTTTATGCCATAATTCTTCTCAGGATCTCTAGGGATTGATCCTACCCCTAAAGTTTTAACAAACTCGTGGGCAAATCTATGATATTGCTCTTCCTCTGACTCAGTTTGACTTCAAGGGGTACTAGACGCCCTATCAAACTGCCTCTTAGTAGAGCCTTGTGTCTCGTCTTGCTCCTGTCTACTTCGTTTGCTAGGTCATGGTGGCATGACTCCTAAAACGCATCAACTTAATATACGTGCTATAGATACTCTAACACAACACAATTTAAATACCAACTTAACTTCCTTAGCCAACCTGTCCACACATGAATTAACACTCTACTTTCTAGTCTTTACTATTTCATTTCTTAGAAATCTTTCGTTTACTTAACATTTATTTCAAAAATCTAAGTGCTTTGAGACCAAACTGTCACACCCCCTCTCAAGCCACCTACTTTTAGCCTAAAAGATGGTGAAATTGGTCAACCTATACCACTACTTATCTCAGCAATACCTATTGACCCTAAACCTACTCTTAAACTAGAATATCATAACACAACGGAAACATATCATACACTGAACTTATAAACAACACAATAAAACTGTAGTGTACCCTACACTTACTAATATAAAACATCATAAGTTTGACATAGACATATATACAAATAACCAACATCAGAGTTAAAACTAACAAACTCAAATACCCCACAATTAAAACTCCAAGCTTATGTACAACCTAAAAGACTGTCTCAAAACAAAACATACCGAAAGGAGACTCAAAACTATACCACTAGCAAATCAACAAATTGTGTCAGGTACCAGCTGCATGATCTCTACCTAAAAAGTTAGAAAACATTTTGGGAAACTTGAGCTAGATAGCCAGTGAGTAACTAATTAAATAGCTTAAACATGCTTTAGCAAATACTTTGAGTAAAACAATTATAAAGCTTAGACAATGCTCATTAAACTCAAACATTTCTTAAAGAAAACATTCACCAACAACTTGCTGAAACATTATAATTTAAAACAGTCTCTTTGTTTCTATACTGTATATCTCTATGTATCGATCAAAACAAATAAGCTAGGCATGAAAACCATATCTCGTGATACGATACTTACATGACGAAGAATTTAGGCATCAATAGTGCCCTATCCTATAGATAACTAGAAGATGGAAAAGCTAGGAGTCCGTAGAGGCTCTCATTTCAGAATAAGTCACAAATGGTGGAACAACTAGATATCTATTAAATACCCTTACCATAGGACCTCTGTGCACATGAACTATAAAACCCCGTAGGGTTGCTATATGTATCTTATAATAAACTCGGTATAGAATTGAAACATTCAAATCATATGCTTATGGAAATCTCATTCAGAAATCTAAAATCATGCTTAAACTTGCATACTAAAATAACTTTCTTTGTAAACCATACTTTAACAAATATCTTTAACTTTCAATAGTATTTTCAGACTTATAAGCATTTTCTAAACACATGCTTAAAACATAATATTTTTCTAGAACTTAGTAGAAAACTCTTTACCTTGGAAAGCATGTTTGTAAAACAATTAACTTCAACAAATTAGAAACTATTTTTAAAACATTTAAAAGTTACTTACAAATAGTTACTTAACCTCCTGGCCTATAGATTTGCCCAATACTTTCTTGAAAAGAAATTAGGAAATTTAAACTTGGATTAATCCTCTAAATTCTAAAATCCCCAAACTGAACTCCAAAAATTCCAAGAATCACAAAACAACTCATAGATGGGTGTCAAGGTGCTACTGGCCGTATGGCTTGGGCGGTAGGCATACACGTGTGTGTGAAGACTATTAGGAGGTCTGGCCACGTGTTTGTCGTTCATGCCTAGCATTGTCACATGCTAGGGTGCCATACATTTTTTGCCTCACAAAGTAGTGTGCATGGCTTGTCACATAGCCTGACGCGAGCCCCTTGTCACCTAGCTATGCATTTGGCCATCTCACATGGCACACTAATGCATAAATAACCTCTTTTCGCTTACCTTGTGCGCTCATCAAGCTCTTCCATCTGGAGACTCAGCCAACCTCAACAACTACCCGAAACACTAAAATTTTTCTAAAATTTACTATCAACTTCAAATGCTTATAACTTTTTAACCACAACTGAAAATGCAAAACTTTCTGTTTCAGACTTGCTTAGGATTAACTCAACTACCTTAATTCAAACTATTAGCATCAAATGCTAAGAATTGAGTTCTATAGCCTCCAACAATCAAACACTGGTCAGAATCATTTAAAATCTGACCTTTTTATGGTCTTCATCATCAAACTTAACCTTCCTCTAATCTTCTTCATTCTGCAGCCTTACACTCAGCCTTCCTTAAATGCCAAACATTCATCCTCTTCACCAAAAGCATGACTTCTCACCAACAAAACCTCTAAACTCCTTAGCTGCAAACCTCTTCTCGTCCAAACCTCCTTTGCTCGCCTAGCCCATTGCCACAATGCCTATATAACCTCTTTGAAGGTTATCTTGCCTAGCTTAAAGCCTAACACCTAGAAATCTTCATGCTTAGCTTGTCTCTTATCATGCCAACACCCTCCTTCTCACCTAGGTCATCTCCAAAAATGCCTAACACGCTTCATCATAACCTTTCAATCACTTAGTCAAAAACTAACCATCAAGTTTTATCTTTCCTTCTTGGTCGCTAACATCAAACCTTCAACACTTAGCCTTTTTTCCTTTTCTCTTGATCATCTAATAATGAATAACAATAACTTAACTTCTTCATAACACTTAATGCTTGGAATTCTTAAGGAACTTCAAGAACTAGGGTTTACATTATAAGCAACGACCTTCAAAGTTACCCCCAAGCCAACCTACGTGGAGAAGTGGCTGAGTTTGATAGAAAATTTTTGGGGTGATGAAGTGCCTTGAAGAAATAAAGAAGAGTGAAGTTAGCAAGATTCGTGTTACAAGGAGACGCTGAAGATTGGTGGACTCTTCATGAGGCAAGAGTAGAAGGAGTGGGCTTTGTCTCGTGGGTGGAGTTTAGAAAAGTGTTTCAAAATAAGTTTTATCCCCGTTTGTTCTTTGACGTGAAGAGGAGTAAATTTATGAGCTTAATACAATGCGATATGATTGTTGTAGAGTACGAAAAGAAGTTTACTAAGTTGGCCAAGTACATGTTACCCTTTGTGATAGATGATGCGAACAAGTGCAAGCATTTAAGGTGATTGAAACAATAAACATGCGCGGTGGAATTAGGATAAAATTTTTTTATCCTAATTGTAACTAAACAAGTTTAGTGATTAACATGCACAAAAACATAAAACAACAAAGATAAAGTTAAAAGAAAAACCTCACCTTTGATGCTTTTCTATTCTTGTAGTGTCCTCACATGCTTTTCACGATCTCCTCACGAAATCGAAGACGGGACTACCACTAGCGTTGACCAGCTATTCTCTGGACTTGGAATTGAGTTGTGGGACTAAAAAATGGTGGATAAAATTAAAGAGAGATAAAAAATATTAGGAAGAACCTAACCTTTTTGTTTTTCCTTTTTTTTTTTTTTTGATTTTGATGGTGAGAGAGACAAAAAAAATGAAAAAGAGTTCTTGGTTTTTATCTTTGTAATTCTCAATTACAAAATTAATTTTTAATTTCAAATCCA
>JBBPDI010035994.1:0-21668 GCA_037974545.1 Cucumis variabilis
GGAAATCAAAGAGATCCACATCGCGATTTGACATAAAAATAAAGCAAAAGTCTAGAAATCAAAGTTAAAACCAAATTCCCATTAACCAAAACTTACAAAACTTTGGAAAAGGGGCAAAAACGAACGAAGTAGATGAAATTAAGCAAAACCCAGGAAAAGATATGAACTTCTCCGACGAGCCTTGATGAAGAACAACGATCGACGACAGATTTTTTGATGGAGAATGGCCGACAACGAAGATGAACGGAGAATGACCGACAAAGAACCACCATTATTAGACACAAATGACCGAAGAGAATGAACGATTACAACCAAAAAAGATGAAAGATAACAAAGTTAAACCAAAATCCCTATTTGTTTAACCTAAACGTTATCGAACCGAACCGAACCAAACCGATTCAATTTGGTTTGGTTTGGTAGCATTGTTGTTGAAGCTCAATCCAACCCGAACCAAACCAAATAAGTTTGGTTTGGTTCTTTGGTTCGGTTCGGGTTTTTCACCCCTACTATCCAGTGGTCCTATAGGGACACATCTGAGCTCTCGGTGAACCCGAAGGAACCATCCTAAAGGAGAGTCGGGCTATAGGTGATCTCGTCGAATCACACATAAAAACTAGTTCCATAGGCATTCATAGGTGGTGATCCCGAGGGACACCCATATGGTACGACTTTAACAGATAGACTTAACAGAACACTAGAGCCTATACATATAAATCATAACATCATTATCATAACTTAGTCAAACATGACTCAAACATAACATATTTAATCATGGTATACCTCAATCGTACTTAAATCAGTCATAATCTGTTTACCGAAGTAATCCTTTATAAAGGCATGTCAAAGAGTCATATTTTATCTCTTTTAACTACACTACTGAATAATATAGAACATACATGCAGCTTCCAAAATGGGGTCTAATAGGAAAATCTCTTACCTGGAGATTTGCTAAAGATAATAATTCACTGGTTACCAGTCAACTCCTTTCAAGACTCAGTCCTATACACGAACAAAATTAAAATTAAAAATTTTGTCAATCATTACCCTACTGTTTAACTAAGAAACCAAGCTTATCCAAACTTACCCCAAGATTAAGGTTGAATCCCACACAACCTTAAATGGAAAAATTCACACCCTAAATTCCTCCAATTATACTTGATCCTTCAAGCAAACATAGATCAACTTAAATCCATAACTTAATTCATTTGGGACAAAATAGGTAATTAATGGGGGTACCAAACCCAATCAATACTAAGCAAAAACTTACCAAATGTGACTTCAAAACAGGAAACGACTCGATAGGGTAGTTGGCTCGAGTGCACGACTCGTGGAGGAGGAAGCACGCGTGCGGCTCGAAACAAAGGAGACGGCTCGCACAAGAGATCGTGACTCATGCGACTCGATGAAGGGGACACGAATCGAACTAACATGACTTGGACGTGTGGCTCGCAAAAAGAAGACTGGCTCGACTTGCGTCCTTGACCGTCAAGTGCGATGATGGCCAGCGACGCTGTGCGAGTGGAGGCTACGATCGATGATGGTTTCAACAGAGGAGAGGGTTACGATCAACGACGATTTGGACGAAGGAGGGGCGACCGGTTTCAAGTGATTTTGAAGACAAGGAGAGATGCTCAGCTCGACAACCAACAAGTAGATCTCGGCTAACGAGTGACGACTGGCTGCGGTTGCATCTCCAATGATGACTGTGCGACGATGGTGACCTGACATACAATGAGGCAGCGACTAGGGTTGAATGGTGAAGGAGAATGAATGTGGTGGAGAAGATGATGATAATATTATTATTAAAAATAATAAATATCATTATTATATTTTTAATTAATTTTTCTTTCACTTTTTACCTTTCAAAATAAAGCTCTCTCTCTCTCTCTCTCTCTCCACCTTAATTACCCATTCAAACAATATTTTCTCTTTTTATTTCACCAAAACCACAATATAACATCTTAATAATTATATTATCCTTAAATATAATTATTATTATAATTTTTTTTCTCTTTCAAAAATTAATTGCACAATTATCAACTAATAACCAAAACTCTCAAATAATTAACAATTCTTCCTTAAATACTTACTCATCCAACATCCACAAAACAAACGAATTCTTGATTAATACCCAATTTCAACATAATAAAATTGAAAATTACCTTAATAAGTCCAATTATTTTATAAGTCACATGCATTTTAAAAATTGGAGAGTATAAGAGAAATCATATAGTTTATGGTCTCAACAGAAATATATTTAAGGATTCAAACACATTTAAGAAATCCTTTTAATTTTGGAAACATTTTATAAGAAGAACCACTCACAATCATAATAATGAGTTGCTACCCACAATCTCTCTTGCGCATGTCAGTCGAGTTCAAGCTTGATTAGAATATCTGGAGACCTTGAAAGTCCTCTCTAATTTCTCTTAAGTGAGCTCAGAGTAAAAATAACCTCAAAAGATCACAATCCATCTATTTATAGACTTTTCCTGTGAAGTTTCTAATGATGAAATGATTACCTCTACTAGCGGTGAGAAGTGGTCCAATCTCAAAACACCACGTGTGTCACACCCCAAACTGTACTATGATGATAACGCCGAAGTAGTAAGAATAAGATGCGAGTTTGTTATAATCTTGAAATTTTGGTCTCACAAATTCTTATTCTCAACTCCTTTTAAACTATTAACACTCAACGTTATGGTAGTCAATGTAACACCAAGCAAAATAAATGCAAACCAAAATGTAAGCTTTATTAATAACAGGCGTTTCATACATTATTACAATACTTTAACCAAATAACCAAGGCTTAACCATTTCCAAAACACCTTGAATCACATTGCTGCAAATCCTTCAACCTTCTTCTCTACTTGGCCTAAATGCCCGATCGTGGAAGATAGATTTTAAAAACGTAAGTCTAAAGACTTAGTGAGGTTTTATGAAAATTTTTCGCAATACCTTTTCATAATCATTTCGCAAAAATAATATCAAATTATTTAACTCATATCGACAAATCATTTCATTCCGCATAAACATTTCTTTATGCTTAACAAGTCATTTCATTTTTCCAAGGATCTTGAATCGTTCTCTATGCTTGGTCTTATTACCTCGTGTTTGACTACTATATCAATAGTATCGGAGACCATGCAGATTCATCCTTGTTGCTCATGCCGCTAAGCTTTATATGCTCCTTTCAATACATAAGTCAACTTCTTACCACCATGCAATATGTATACCTCATGGTGACTTTGACTCTTTATGTGCACATAAAAGTTAGCATCATCTCAAACAAACATAGTATTTAAATCATAATCATCAAATCAAGCTTTAACATTATAAATCATGCTTGAAAACAAAACTTTTCATAGAAATCGCTTTAAAACATTCTCATTTGAATTATTCTTTCAAATAAATAAAGAGAAATCATAATAAAATTTTTTAACATAAATTCATTTGAGAAAAAAGCACTCACAAACTTTACTAAAGAAGTCATTCTTCTTCTTCTCGCAAGTATCTTCTCGAGTGGCTAAATCAGCAACACTTTAACATTTCAACAAAACTCTCATCATCCTCACCTTAGTTATCAAAATCCTCTTATTTATAGAGCCCTTAAACTAACTAAGTCATGCATAAACTCTTCTCAGTTCGCCAGCTCCTGCTTAAAACTTCACACATATAAATTTAATATTCAACCTAGTCATGCTTAAATCCTTAATCTTATATGTTAACCCCTTGTCAAATCAGATTTGACATTTCCATCGTCAGACCTTGCTTTTCGCTTAACCCAAACTACGAATAACTTCAATCACTTAACATTTCTCTCAAATAACCTTATCACATGGTTATATTTTTACTATAAGAAACCTTCCATGTGAACTAACTAACTTTAACTTGCATAAAACTTTTTTTGCGAACTTAAACTCTAAGGCTTCCTCGTATACTTCTACTCCGCAAAACACTTAGTTCTTCTCGCGAAGACCACCCAAAACTCCTATTCTAAAACTTTCACTTCTTAACTTACACGAAGATTTTTTCTCTTCTTATCGCACAACTTCTTTCGCGAATTACCCACTTAATCGCAAAACTTATACTTAACCGTAAAAAAATTTATTGCTTAATCCTTTTACAGATTTATTCAAACGCCGACTACTTAATACTTAGCCGAATTTTTCTTTCTTACCCAAATTAGAAATGGGTCTCACCACGTGTCTCTGTCCATTCCTTATCCTAAACTTGGATTAGTTAGGAATGTCCAATCAATTGCTAACTTCTTGACACAAGGACCAAGTCACTACTTCTTGGTGAAGTAAGCTCAAATCGCCTAATTGTTCATCGCGTTGCATCTTTTCATTGAAGACCTTCCATCGTGAAACAACATTAGAGCACCTGCTTCCTCCTACACAACCATTTAACCTTTTATATGATCGTTTAGCCTCTTACACGATCGCCTGACTATTTTCATGAGTCTTTTCATATAATATTATATTCTTATTGCATGACCTCCATTGCATAGTAGATGGTTCTCACATTATATGTGTATATATATATATATGTATGTATACACTATCAATTCAATTGTTTAATAGAAAATAGAAATACAAAAGAACAAAAAGAAATTACATGAAACATCCTCTTTAGGCCATATATTTTTAAAATGTCCTTAAATTTAAACTTTTTTTAAGAAAAACTTTCAATATTATTTTTCAGCAAATTTACCCTTTTGTATTATTTTTAATTCTAATTTTTTATTTATATTCCCCTGCTTATGAAATTTTCCTTAACGATGAGATAAAGTACATTTATCAGGAAGGAGAAAGAAAATGTGTTTAATATTTATTTTTTGCCTTTTCAAATGGAGAGAGAAAATATATTTGGTTGAAATTTTGGAGAATTTATAAAAATGACAAAAAAAAAATTACGATAATAGAGTCCATATTCCTTATATTTTTAAAATAACAAATTTAAAAGCAGATTACCGTCAGATTATCGTCATATTTGCTAAATTTGCAATATAAAAAAAAGAGGTGTTATGAGCTGTTTTTTTTCTAAATTTTTCAGTCATCTAATACAATTTACTTTTCATGTATTGTTTTCCATGCAGATCCTTCGTGATTTTAAATATATCCTAAAACATTTTGTTAGGTATTTGAAACTATTCTAACAAATCCTAAACCACTATATAATCTAAGATATGAAGTATACCACGATATATATAAATGAGAAATTTTCAAAAATAGCATTTTTTACAAATATTTACAACCTATAGCAAATTCTATCACTGATAGTCATTGATATGCTATAGTAATAGAAGATTATCAGTGATAGAATCCAAAATTTTACTATAATTTGTAAATATTTTAATTTATTTTACTATTTTTAAAAATGCTCCTATATAAATCAATAATAATCAACATAAATGTGTATATATTATAAATTCCATATGATAAAAAATTTCAACAAATCAAAATCTGTATGTGTCACAATATATAATGTCTAAATAAAAGAAATAAAAAATCTCACTTATTTGAAATAAACAAATACATATACATTGGTGTATATATATATATATCCAATTTACTACAAAAGCTAAAGAAAACAAAGAAAAGAAAATACAGGCATGAGTGTATATATTTTATAAATTATAAAAAAAACAGCCCGTAGGTTTGTGTGCGCAAGACGACCCCCTCCCCCCTTCATCTCTCTTCCTTCTTCGTGAATCCTTATTGTTGTCGCCATCGTGGCCTTTCGTCGTTTGTCCGTTGATCAGCTGAGTCCTTACTCATCTGTTGTTCATGCATTATCTAAGGGTCCATTTAGATTATCTATAAAAAAAATTTTAAATACATTTAAAATGTAAATACTTACCTTTTAATATCTTTATAAATATTTATATACAAAATTGTGTTTGGTTTATTTTTATATTTAGGTAAAATTATATAAAAGACTATTAAACATTATAAATTAATTTCATAAATAAACACACATTTTAATTTTTTTTTAAAAATATATTTAAAAATTAATCCCACTAATTTTAAAAGCACAAATATTTTTAAAGGATATTTTTAAAAATAGCAAAATAAATTAAAATATTTACAAGTTATAACAAAATTTTGGATTTTATCACTGACAGTCTTCTATCACTATGACATATCAATGATTATCAGTGTAGAATTTTCTATAGGTTGTAAATATTTGGTAAAATTTACTATATATAAAAATTCCCCTATTTTTAAACTAAACATTAATTTCATTTTTTAATAAATATTTTTTTACCATTCAATTTTAAAAGCACATTTTTGTATTAGTGGGCCACCATCAATTTTGATTGGAAAAGTCCATTTTACAAATTAATAATTCAATTTTAATCGTACCACGAAAAAAATAATTGATTTTCAACAACAAAATATAAATAACATAAATAATTTTTTCGAGACAATATAATATCAACTAGATTAATAGATGTGCAATTTGACCACGTTCTTCATTTATCTTCATTTAACGAACCAAACGATCATATTCTTCATTGACATTGTCATGATTTCTTTCATAGATATTAAGACGAAGTAGATTTGGCTGAGAGATGAAAATTTGCAATATTTAAATGTATATGAAACATACATTGAAAAAATGGGCATTTGCAAAAATGGCAAAACAAGTTATAATAATTAAGTCAATAGCACACATTTTATTATTTGCAAAAATGGCAAAAACAAAGTTCAGTCCACACATCAAGAGGTAAAATGTCACAAATGCGCTTATTACTATTATACGTTTGATACACCTTATACACGTTTGATATACCTAATACCTCTTGATACATCTGATACATTTGATAGAACGATCTTGTACCAAATCAAATGATCTTGTACCCTTCTACCCAGCCTGAACGATCTTGTACCAAATCAAAATGATCCATTAATGATAGTGGTCTATCTCTATCGATTTGAGATAGACAATTGATCGTTTAGATGTTGGTACATGATCGTTTAGATCTTGTACCAAGAAGAAGAAAAAAATGAGAAATGAAAAAGAAGAAAGAAATTTTTGAAGAGGAAATGAAGAAATTGGCAAATATTTACATATATAATTATAATATTGTAAATTGAAGAAGAAGTAACACTACTACAAAATCAGGTTTACTTGACACTGGCAACTTTTACATACTTGACATTTTTGTTAAACGTCAAGTAACATATTAAAAAAGCGGAGTATTCACGAAAATTTTTAAACTATTTTATATTAATCATTACTTGACATTTTTTTGTGTTAAGTATAGTTAAAATTTACTTGACCCAAAAAAAACATCAACTAAAATTATTGATTATTATTTGAAATTTCCTTCGTTTACCGTTCACGTACACCTTCTATGTTTCACCTTCCTTCGCATGAAAACCCTTGAGATCCGTCGTCCGCATGAAAACTGTAACACCCCCAAAAATTAAGGTAATTTAAAGTATAATTATCTTAGTTTAATTTAATTATCATGAAACTATATGGATGTTATTTTAAATAGTTGACATGAGAATTTTTGGTGTTGTGAAGGATGATATTTAAGTTGAATGATATTGGTAAGTTAATTGGTGAGATTTAAAGGTTTGCTTAATTATTATATATAATTAACTCATTTAAAAAGGGTGAGAAATAATTAAATTAAAGATAATATAATTATTAAGATTAGTGTATTATTAATTTTAGGAAGAAAAAAATGATTTGATAGGTATTTAAATGAAGAGAGAGTTTTTATTAGAAGGGAAAAGAAAAAGAAAAAGAAAAGGAAAAGAAAATATAATAATAATAATAATAATAATAATAATAATAATAATAATAATAATAATAATAATATTATTATTATTATTATTATTATTATTATTATTATATTAACACCCCTTTCGTTTTGCATGCAAACAACTATTCATCTTCTTCTTCATTCAAGAAACCCTAGCCGTCTGTCGTCGCCTCTTTCGGTCTTCATCTCTGACCACCTTCTTTTTCACGCACCCCTCACAGCTGAACAGTCGTCGTCTCTTCGTCAAGTGTTCCCCATTGCATGTGTTGTCTTCTTCATTGTGTGCCACCCTTGTTGTGTCCCATCTTCACTCAATTTGGTTGGTCTGTCTTACTCTGCTGCACTCCGCCACGCAAGCATGTCGATCTCTTTGCCGACAATGAAACCCCCGGTCGCATGCAATTAACGTTAAAAAACCGAGTTGATCTTCTCTTACGTGAGCCACCATCTGCCAAACAACTAAGTTGAGCCGTTCAACTTCACAAGCCACGTGCTTCAACCAAACCCGAGTCATTTTCCTCCAGTTATAAGCCTTTTTCTCTCTTAACCAAGCAGCCCAAGCTTTCTGCCATATTTTGCCCTTTTTGGAGTCAGGTAAGTTTTTTTTATTGGTTTAGATATACCCATCAAGTGATAATTATTGGTTTGGAATAAAGTTACAATTGGATTTAAGTTGGATTATTTTACTTGAAGGTTTGACTAAATTTATTAAAGGATTTGAGCTGTGAATTTTTTCAAACCAAGGTTGAATTGGTTTCAACCTCCTTCGTTGGTAAGTTTGTAAGCCTGAGTAATTAATTGTTTGATGTGGTTATCAAACTATTAATTTAAATCTTATTTATGTTTAGGATTTGTTTGTTGAAAAGTTTGGCTATCAAGAAAGGAATATTATTTTAGCTAATCTCGAGATAAGAAATTCTACTATTAGACTTTCGACATTATATTGAAGAGCTTACATGTATGTTTCCCTTATTATGTATTAATGTACTTAGGATGCATAATGTAACTGTTAGAGATGACTGATATAGATGTGTACATAAATGATAGTTATGTTATTTATGACTGAGATATGTTATGACCGAGATTTGTTAAGAATGAGACATGCTGTAACTTATATATGTTATGATTGAGATATATTATAATTGAGATATGCTATTTATACATGTTATAAGTTATGGTGTTCTGTTAATTTTGTATGTTAGGGTCATACTCATATGAGTGTCCCTTGGGATCACCACTTATTTATGCATGTATAGCTAACTTTTATGAGTGATTCGACGGGGTCACTTTCAGCCCGATTCTCTTAGGTGTTCCTTCGGGTCGCTGAAAAGTAGTTTTTCTTAGGTGTTCCTTCAGGATCACAAAAGACCAGATTTATTCCTTCAGGATCACTAGATAGCATGCATTCGGAAGCACGATAGATATAGGGTACTTCCTTACAGGACCCTAACGGGTAGTTAACAGACACATAACGAGATTAGTAGTGGCTCCCTTGCTAAATATATTTTTATACTCACTCTTTCTATGTTTAATTTTTTAGGCAAAGGTAGAGGTAGAGAAAAGTTGGCAAATGACAAGAAGCGATTGTGGTTCGCCATAGGGGAAAAATTATGATTACTTCTACTTTTATGTTTTTAGTATTTTAACTTATAGTATTCTATTTAAAATTTATGGAACTTGTGAGTTACTTTATGATATTTTTCTTTAAAAGATAGATAGGGCCCGAACTAGGATTTATTTTCTACCTTTGTTTCTGTGAACTTTATTTATAATTTATAAATGATATTTGAGGTTTTATTAAAATATCTAGTGTCTTCTTTTATTTTGCTAATAAAATATTTATTTAATTAATAGTAATGACCTCAACTTAGTATAAAGAGTTAGGTCATTACAAAATGATAATTTGTAAATGATACTTGCGTGAAAGCCCTCGTGTCCCCTGATTTGATGGTGTCGTCGACCCCTGCGTGAAATCCTCAAGTGAAGATTCAACTGCTTGATTTCTAACTCGACCTCTAATTCGACGTCAGTGACTTCATTTGAAAAACCATTCTGTGAGTTATCTGTCGTCAGTTGCCCCTACTTGAAAACCCTCCAGCAAATTGAAGCTTCAATCCTTTTTCTTCCTTCAACGAACAGAACTCATCCTAATCAAAATCTCAGGTATTCTCTTTATCTCTATCTACTTAATTTGTCAATTAATCAAGAACTAATGTCTGTGTTACTTGTCTTTGATGTCTCATATTTTATTATTAGCTTTTTTAAGCAGTTATGCTGGATGTACGAGGGAGACATTATTTGCTTAATACCTATTTCAATAATGGAATTGATTTACTAGGTTTAACTAAATTTACATGTGTACACTACAACAAGTCAGGATTTTCTCGATGCAGGAGAGCGTCGTTGAAGGTGAAGAATGGCATCGACAAAAGGTCTCTCAACATAATCATGCACGTCAGAATGATTGACAGAAAACCCATGTTGGGAGACCTGTTCCCGACAAATGAAGATAGGACCATCGGGAATGCCCATCCCCCGACGCTAATTGTGTTGACGATGTAATCACGTTGAGAAAATAGTACGCTCGCTGTCAAAGTGTAACGTTGGGTTTAGGACTCTACAGACGTAACTTGATGCGTTGGAAGACTAGTTCTCTCGATGTTACGTCCACAAAATGTATTCCCGACGTGATCAATCTTGCATCGAGGAAGGCCTTTATTTTCCAACGCATTATTTGGGTCAAGAGTTGTTTAAGGTATATATATATTATTGGAATTTCTTGTTTCAATCGTGCACTATTCTGTTTGATTTCAATTCTATTTAGATTGAACAAAATTTATAAAAACTGAACAACCAAATTACTAAATAATTATATAAAATACTAAATCAAAATTAAATACATTATAATTAATCAAACGTTACATTGTCTACCACTTTGGAATGTTTGAAAAAAAAGTTATATAGAAAAAAATTAACATAATATGGCCGCAAACGCCATAATTCAACAAGTCCACACCTACAATGACAAAAACTTAAATTTAGATATATATTATATATATATGACTAATAGTGCAAAGTAAACAACAGTAAAGTTAAAAAATACATACCACAGTTGTTTCCTTCTAACATGGAAGAAGTTATTCGCATAACATATCTCGGGATGTGTATATGCGTAGATAGGTGATTTTTTTTGTTGACAAAAAAATCTAATACTTTAAAGAATATACGAACTTATCTGGTCAAGCTGTTCCTATTAAAGGTATAATGATTACCCGTATATAATTTAAATTTACATTGAAGATTGGTTGCTTATATGTGAATTATGAGAAGATAAGAAATATATATGAAAACCACTGAATTGAGGAATCAATTCACTAAGTCAGAAGGAGCCCAAACTAGTCTTAAAAGAGATTCTTATTACTTTCAGGGTGAGCTTGAGTTTACTTTTTGTAACGAACCAACTTTTCGAATTAAATTGAGATCATTACTTTAACACGAGATTCATCCTTTAAACATAAGACTTTAAAAAATTTCAATAAACATCGAAGAATCTCTATTCTGGCCTTATTTCAAATGAAATTTTAAAAGTTATAAAGCATCGCTTATAAAGAAAAATCAAGAAAATAACAGTCATTCAAGTCATGAAACCCAATCCAGTCTCAAATACTAAGGAAGAACAAAAATTTAGTAGAAGCAATTTGAAGGACATTTTTCCTATAGCAATCGCGTCTCCTTCTTGTCCCTCGTCGGTCTGCCTCTCATGTTACCTTTTCCTGAAAAGTTAAACATAAAAATGTGAGTATGAACATACCTAGTAAGAGATCCACTACTGGTCCTGTTAAGGGAAAAATAAAACTGTTAACTTCGTATTGGGGGGTACCCTGCACTTTAGTAGTCTTGTGATCCCGTAGGATACACGTAATCAGTCTAGTGCTCTACAGGAAGCACATGTCAGTCTAGTGCTCCTAAGGATGCACAACAGGTGGTGATCCCGTGGGACACCTGCAAGACACACTACCCAATAGAAAAAGCTAACAATTTCTCCTCGGTTCGTTCTAAACATTTAATCAGTCCATTCTAATACAGTCCAACTACCCTATCGTATAATCATTCTAGTTCAACACACTTACAGTCAATCTACTCAATTCTATCACAATAACAATCGGTAGTATAACAACACATCAGGCAATCAAGCTACATATACATAACATCCTTCTCAGTTCACAAGTACACCGTCCATACTTTAATATACCAATCACCCATTCTAGGCGTTAATCATATGTTCACATCCACATAACAGAAAACCATACTCTACATTTGTCATCTTATTTACATCTATATATATATTAGTCAACCATGTTGTACATTTATCAATATATCAAGCAACCATACTCAGTTTAGAGATATTCATACAGTCAACACATTTCAAATCTAATAAAGAGTTCAGTAGTTAAAACCCCTTATCTTATCTATAATTAAGCCCCTTTATCCCACTAAAAATCAACAAAGTAACCTAGACATAAGTAAACAAAGAGCCAATTAATATCCCAATTAACTTCATCCATCTAATTCACCCCAAATGTCAATTTGACAACTTACACAAGCCGATGGAAAATTGAACTCCACCTCAAACCTTTTGGAAAATTAAGAATTATAACTATTAAGCAATGAGAAATACCTCAAAATTTTGGGGTGTTACATAGTTATGGTTATAACTTCTTAAATGTAACTGTTGTGATAAGTTACAAACGTTGAATCTCAATAAGATTTCTTATCTGAGCTACGAAGCACTCCAGACGTAGGCTGTATTTGTCGAACTGGGTTACTAAAGTGCATTGTGTTATTTGTCTTCTGTGTACTCTAGTTATTCCTGTAGTTAAATACTTGTGATATAGCTAAAGGGCATTTGACCTTCTCACTTTTCAAATTAAAATTCAAATTGATAATACGTCAGAGAAACGTAATTATATATTTAATTCTTTCACCTGTCCCGATGTATTTGAAACGTTGGCAGTGGTGAAGAGAGTCCTGACGTGTAGTTAGGCCAAGTCGGGGATAGGCTACATTTGTCTGACATCTATGGGGCAACATCAGGTGAAATGTACTCTACTGACGTATGGATTCCCACGTCAGAAGAAGCTTCATTTTTTTATTTTTCTTTCCCCAATGCCTTTTTGTGCGTTGAAAGAACTCCGATTTCTTGTAGTGGTATATATGTAACTAAATTTACATAAATATATATGTTACATATGTAGTTAGGCTGCAGATAAGTTGTTGAAGAAATAATATATGGCTTGGAATTTGACATTTTGTTCTGGTACTGTTCTTGTTTGTACTCTTCTACTCGATAGAATACATTTTTAGGTCCAATGGTGTATTAATGTTTGTACAACGCCAGTTCTTATTTGAAAGAACTTTCATTTTTGAATTTTGCAGGTTTGCAATATTTATGTTTCTATCATTTTTTTGTTTAACGGTTAATCATCATTCCTTATTTCATTTACTTTTCTTTCATGTAGATTCAAAAAAATTGAAAAGAAGAGAAGAGTGAGGAATTGTTCGAAGATTTGAAGGCTAATGAGTCAATTGGATAGGTTGTTGACATGTCATTGATCCTTGCGAACCTTTTTCCAATATGCTAAATAAGTCCATCTAAATGTTATATGAATTCTTTCATTTGCACAAAGACTCTACTTTCCACTTGACCTTTTAAATTTGGATGTACAAAGAACGTGACTTAGCAAAAATCTCTTTTTTCTTGACAAATGATATAATAGAACAATTGAAAGCTTAAATTGATAAATAATGGTAAAATCTATCTATCTATATATATATTCACCACTAGACTAAAAAGCTAGACTAAAAAATTTAAGTTGATTGATTAAGATGAAACCATTTCATTTCTTATAATTCTTTAAATTAAGACAAGGAAACTTATCTTCATTTCAAAGTTAGGAACAACAAAAAGACTGAACATGGATAATGATGCTCTTCCTCCCTCTTCTAGTTTTGTTAACTTATGCACATCATCAAAGGGAAACTATGGCTTGGACTAAAGTTTTGTTTTTTCTTCTAAAGTAGACTAAAGTTTTGTTTTTTCTCCAACTTACTTTATCAAGAAATATTACTTGTAAGGACAATGAAGTAAGATGCTATCATAGTTAATCATATGAGAATTCAATCACACTTGAGTTCTAATTTCTTATTGGCCAACATAGTAAAGATCAACCTAAATGAAATATCACATGGATTTGCAATGGGTCTGGTCATCAAGGTTCTAAGCATGAGAGTTCTTTTAACTGAGGTTACTTTTTCTCTTGTTTCTTCATTGATTGATGAAAAGAAACTAAATTTGTTGAGAATACAGTCTCCCAATAGAGAAAAGAAAAGGAAACTAACAATGTAAGTTCAATAAATGGCCTCTAGTAACTTCCAATTATTTTACAATAATGATTCAATTGATCTCATTTGGAGAGGAGATAGCATGTGGAATCTTGAACTTCATTTGTTGTCATGTCATAACTTTTTTTGGGAGGGCAAAATATAAAATAAAGTTTCAAACTACAGATTATTATCACTTTGTTAATTATAGATCTAGACCAAAGTCAACGAGAAAGTAAAATAAACAAAGTTTTATTTTTTGATTACAGTAGCATGGTGTGACACATTCTTTATTAGGAAGATCTGTGAAAATTAAGTTTTGGAAAGTTATATTCTTGATTTTTTTTTCAAATCCATAATAAAGAGGGAAAGAAAATCCCCATTCAGCAAATCTCATCTTATTGTTTTCAGGTTTATATGGATACTGGTCTTGTGGTTTTCTGAAACATAAGCATACTTTTGAATGTGTTGTTTCTATTTTTCTAAGGAATGATTACTTTTTCTTTTTAAGTTTTTGAGACTTTTAAATTAGAGATGCATTTGTATGTGAAAAGATGGACTTGTTCATGGTATGATATTCTTATTGGGGATTCTTCTATCTTTTATATCAAATTTTGATATAGATTCGTGAGTAACTTTAGATATGTTTTCTTCTTAGTATGTGACGACAGTTTCAGCGAAGTCATTATGAGTCCCGATGATGAACAACTTGTCTGCACAATATCTAGACACTTCTTTGATACTCTACTTTTGCCAGATGCTACAGATCTAAATACTGTGAGTACACTACACTCCTCCTGAAACTGTAAACAACATTGCATTAGTCTGATCTTCCGTCTACAATATAACAGTAATATTCTAACTTCCTATCAGAGGGCTCACTACTAAAAATAGAGCAAGACCGTAAATAAGCTCTTCTTGAAGGAAAAAAAGTCCTAAGCAGTGAAAAATTTTACAGAACCATTCCTCAATTTAATTTGCAAATCTCAAAATACCAATACATTGACAATATTTCGAAACATAATTTTAAAAGGCTAAGCATGCTTTTAAATTAAAAGATATAGAGAATGAAAAACTTACATAACTTGATGCGACTGAATCTACTAAAACTTCAAATTTGGACACTACCCGTCAAAGATCTTCCTATCCTCTAAGATGAGATTGGTTTGTGAGAGTCAATTCAGATGAAAAAAGTTTAGAGAGAAACAATTTTTGCAGAGAGGCAAAAACATTGGTTTTTGAAAAAACTGTTTTCTTATGAATATTTATAACTACCTTTCCTTGAGGAAATAGGAGAGAATTATGAGATTATATTAATTTAAAAAATATCACATTCATAGAATTTTAAAATCAACTGATTAATTAATAATTAATTAACTAATAATTAATTAATCATATTTAATTAATATTTCACTTAAATCATATTTAATGAATATCTCTCAAATATCTTATAATTTTAAATTAATTTAATTAAATAAAATTTAATTAAATAAAATTAAACTAAATTATTAATTAATTTTCGAATTAATTAATAACTAAATTATTTATCTTAAATTTAACTTAATTCAAATTTGAATCAGGTTTAAATATAAATTTTTCTCCTAATCAATAATTTTAAAATGAATCCAATTCACGAGTGTTTGTAACACCAGTTGGGTCAAATTACCGTTTTACCACTGGGTTACATCTAGTCCTTAAATACCAGTGCCTCCTCTTATGAACAACCTGTTTATGGTCCAACCAATAAACAAAAACTCCTCTCGTGCCATAGAGAGGGTAGGTCTCTTTCTTCAAGTCTTGGAGACACCATTTAAGGGAACACTCATCTGCTTACCTTAAAGTAGGGAAGGAGTAAATTCCATCTTGTGTAATTATGTTTCTATCTCCCCACTCAGTATTGTCCCCAAAATGATAAGCATATTGAGTCGGCAATCTGACCACTCTCATCTGTACAAATCAAAGGACAATTCCTCGCGAACGAAAGTTCATAATACACTCAAGATTAAGACTAAGTTACTTAGGTCGTCCTAATAAAATAAAAACCTAACTAGTTAACAAAGTTACATCTATTGGTTACTATTTTATAGTCCGGTCTTATGCAAATTCGTTGCATAGGATACTTTCACTCGCATGTCACCTATACAAACGCATTAGATCACTGCGGTTGTATCAAATGCAAAGTGAGTCGTATCCAAAGAGTTACTAGGATAAGGTACCCAACCTTATCCCTATAGTATAAACCCTTTAAGTTGATCTTGAACATTGATCCCTATATGTATCTCCACATATTGTTCATACTATTCAAGACTCATCAAACAACTTAGGATGTTAGTTTATTGGATTTTGGTTATTATGACAAAACCAATAATATAACCAATAACATTTATTGAAATGATAATATAACACGTTATTAATTAATAATGGTCAATGGATTATATTTACTATCTACGAGTATTAGGACATAAATTTTAACACTTATGTTACTTGTTCATATTAAATAGGTGGATAACATTGATTTCGTAGCTGCTATCTCTGTTGATGTTAGTTGAGGGCCTTTGATCATTATAACCTCTTTGTCTACAAATCTCTAGATTGAGTTGCTATTGGTTGTCCTTGTCTTTCTTGGGTACTTCTTAATATTGTCATTGTTAAATACTTGTGGGATGATTGTTCTAATCACTACAAGAAATTGAAGATATCCCGATGCTGCATTAGGCTTCGAGATAAAGGACGTTATAAGAAGATGTTTTTCACAACACAAGAAAGAAAGTGTTAACATAGGTCAGATATGCAAACGTCGACGTGAAGACGTCAAGAAACATTATCCTTCCACGACGTTGTGCATGAAGACGTTGTAGAAATGTTTTATTTAAAAAATAATATAAATTTTATGTGACGTCATGCATGTACACGTCGTCGTTGCCCCAACAATGGCCGACGTGGAAGAGCACGACATCGAGGAAAGTAAAAATGTATTATTAAAATTCACATTGACCACATCGGATAAGTTGAACCTTTAAATAATTATGAAAACCTTTCAGTGACGCCAAGGAGTAGCACGTCGTGATAGGTCAAACTTTTGCTGACATAGAGGTTGACAACGTCGGGAGAAATTGTGATGTTTGACTGATTTTGAAAACATTTTTACAACGTCAGCATTACACAGAGAACGAATGACACACTCACTTATGGTGTCACTATTGGGGCGTTCTAACGATGTTTTCAAGATCCGTCAGGAGAATCCCTGTTATTATAGTATTCAACGTTCACAGAACACATAACACAAAGATAAAGAAAAGATAAAAGAGGAAGACGATAGAAAGGAAGTTTAAGCCGTCTGCCTATCATCGACTGCCGTCATCCTCCATCGACTCTTTGTTCACCACCATTTCCACCTATCACCCACCATCCTACTATCATCGTTCACTTAGTTTGTCATCTCTATCGATACAAATGTTGTATTTGGTTTTTTTATTTCTAAATAAATATATATTAATATATTGTATATTGTAGAATAAGTTGTATGTATATTGTATATTGTATGCATAATTTGTTGATTGTAGATTGTACATGTATTGTATGTGTAGAATGTATATTGTATGTATGTTTATTATTAAATTTGTTGCATGAATAAGTAAATGTTTTTAAAATTTAAATTAAAATGTACATATAGATTGTAAATCGAAATTGTTAGAGTTTTTGAATTAAAATGTATATTGAAGTGTTTAAGAATCAAATTATGCGTATGTATGGAATTTTTAAAATTGCAATACGTTAGGGTTTAAATTATTGAAATTATGATAATAATTATTGAAATTGTGATTGTGATTGTTATAGAGAGATTTAACTGTATTGAATTTGTTGAATTGATGAATTTGAAAATTTCTAAATTGTTGAAATGATTTAAATACTTGAAATTTTTTACCAATTTGTTGTGGCTATCCTGCAGTTATGGTAGCCTGTAGTTTATTATTTGTGAACATGATTTGTTTGTTAGAAGTAAGGTAGCCTTTATTTAGTTAGAATTATGGTAGCACTTAGTGTATGATAATTTGTCCGTAGTGTTAGGTAGATTTTAATAATTGTTAGTTGGAAGTGTTACATTTTTTAGTTTAAACTTACATATATTGAAAATTGAGAAATTGGATATTTGTGAAGTGTGGCTTATTCATAAAGTAAATTTAGTATTTGAGAGAAGGAATATAAGACTAACTACATGTATTTATATTTTAGGTCTTTAACAATAGACAAGGGTTAGATGAAACTTAGGAATAAGTTATCGATTGAGTATAGAGAAGAATTTTTCTAATTTTTAGAAGTTGCCAAGTATCACGTCGATGAGTACAAACAGATAAGGTGTACATGCAAGAGATGTAGGAACTCGAATTGGTATTCATTAGAGGGTGTGGAGAGACATTTATTAACGATTGGAATATGCCCCTCTTACACAAATTGGGTGTATCATGCAAATCTAGTGAACTTGTATAGAGGTATAGAAAGATGTGATGGAGGAACTAGTAGTGACTCTTTCCATAAAGAAACTAGCACCCCTTCCTTGAAAGAACCAGCAGTAATTTATTTCCTGAAGACAATAAAATGTTTGATAACGACAGTGACCCATCTAACATGATATATTAGAGATAATAAAACGTATGTTTCCAATGTGTGGTACCAATGTACCTAGCTCATTTTACCAAGTCAAACGAAAATTGTGTGACTTAAGCCTTGGATACGAGACTATTCATGCTTGTAAGTACAACTGTGTATTGTACTCAAAGGAGTTTGGAGATTTGCAAAATTGTCCAACTTGTGGGGAGTCTCGGTATAAGGTTAGTCCTAACAGATGGAAAAAAATTCCACACAAGGTATTACGACACTTTTCATTGATACCAAGATTACAGAGATTGTTTGTATCGCAAGAGAGCTCATATGAAATGAGATGACATAAAGATAAACAAGTTGAAAGGGAGGACATGCTGAGATATTCAACTGATGCAAAGGGATGGAAGCATTTTTATTTTAATTTTTTGAGTTCGCTTCAGATCCACAGAATGTTCGTTTAAGATTAGCTTCTCATGGGTTCAATTTGTTTAGGCATATGAGTATCGCTTACAGTATATGGCTTGTGGTGTTAATTCCTTACAATTTGCCACCTTGGAAATACATGAAAGAGTCTAACATCTTCATGTCATTGCTAATACACGACCAAAGATCTTCTGGTAGAAAAATTAATGTTGACCTCCAACCATTGATTGAGGAAATGAAAGAGTTATGGGGTTTTGTTGTTCGTACATATGATTCTCTTACCGGTTAGTTTTTTTAGTTGTATGCAACTTTGTTATGGATGATTAATGACTCTCTGGGGTATAGTGACTTATTCGAATTGAGTACGAAATGGTATCAGACATGTTACATATGCATGAGAGATAAATCATCATTCGGAGTAAGAGAAAAAATAGCTTTATGAAACACTAAAATTATTTTCCAGATAATCATGTTTGGCATAGAAGTAAGCTACATGGTGGAAGTGTAGAGTGTAGGTCTAGTCCATTTTTACTACATGGGCATGATATCTTAGAACAACTAGATTTCTTGGAGTTTTCAGTAATGAGTATGCATCCATCACTAAAAGATAAAAAAAAGCTCTAAATTGGACAAAGAGAAGTATTTTTTCAAACTATCTTACTGGCCAAGTCTACTAATACGTCATCAATTGAATGTATGCATATTTAAAATAACATTTATGACAACTTGGTCGGTACATTATTGAATATTGAAGGGAAAACGAAGGATACTACGAATGTTTGGTTAGACCTTTAGGATTTAAAAATAAGAAAGAATTTACACCTGATAGAAGTCTATAACAGATTGGTGAAAGCCCTATGCGAGTTAGACATTGACTAGCAGTGAGCTAGTTACGTTTTATAAGTACTTGAAAAATCAGTTATGTTTTCTGATGGATTTGTTTCTAATATTTCACAATGTGTGATGACAAAGACGAAAAAATGTCAAGTCTTAAGACCTATAATTGTCACGTTTTGCTTCATTGACTTCTACCATCGGTATTCGAGCATACTTACTAAAGAATGTGTAGACCTATATTACTAAACTGTGTAGTTTTTTCCATGAATTGTGCGCGGAAACAATAAGAGTAATTGATTTGGACCAATTACAAGCAAAATATCATTATCATACTTTGCAAATTGGAAAGAATAATTTTACCTACCTTTTTCAGCGTAATGGTACATCTTGATGTTAACTTACCCTATGAAGCAAAAGTCACTGATCCTGTAACATCCCAAGCACTAAGGTAATTAATTTTAATCAAATTACTTTATTTTATGATTTTAAATGTTTTTGGGTGCAATTTGTCTCTTTTAGCTTGGAAGAGAACATTTTAATTTATGGAAAAGAAAAGAAGTGAAAGGGAAAAATGTTTAGGAAATAATAATAATAATAATAATAATAATAATAATAATAATATATATTATTTTTATTATTAATTATTATTATTATTATTTATTAAGGAAATAAAAAAAAAAGAAATTAGGATTCTCTCTCTCTCGCGCGCGCGCATGCACCCTCCCCCCCCCCGCTCTTCTTCTTCGTCCTCCTACCCTAGCCAACCAACTCTCTTCCTCTTCCATTTCTGTCTTCCGACGACGATGAAGCCTCAGCCGCTGTTTGTCCCAGTACGCTGGTCGTCAACGTAGCGCGTCACCCATTCTTCAATCGTTTTCTTTCTTTTTCGTTCACCTGGTAGATGCACCGCGCGTAACCTTTCGGCTTCACACGTACTCGTCAAACATTTCTGTTCTTCCATGACATCGCCGTCTACTCCATCCTCAAACCATCCCACACCGTCGCAACTTTCAGGTGCGTTTCAGCTTAGTTCCAATTGTGACCACCGCCCTTGCCATGCGACTCCATCTCCTTGTCGAGTTCCTCCTCTAAGTCACTGCTGGATTCATTTTGCACACTCTTTTTCCTTGGGTTCGGTAGTTATTGCCTTTATTTTTTTTATCGTGATTGAAGTTTTATTGATGAAAATGTGAGGTTGGATTGTAGTTGTTTCAAGAATATGTCCAAGTTTTATGGTTCGATTGATGTTTGATTTGTTGTTCAATCATAAGTATTGTGGATAACACTTGATTGTTTTTGGGTCCACAACAACTATTGGTTTTGGTTGGAACTCGATTCGTTAACATTGGGTAAGTTGTAAAACTTTCGTAGTTGGTAAATTGAATGAATAAAATCTTTTAGAAAGATGTTGATTGATGTTATTTATATTTAGAATTGGACTTCTGTAATTGTTTGATTTGATAGCTTGGATAATCTGAGGTAAGGGGATTTTTACTGGACTCGCTTATAGCCTTGAATGTGATGGATTGGGTTGTTATATCTGAACTGAGATAGGATGATGCTTGTGATATACACTTTTGAATGTAGACTTATTGTTTATTGTATGTTGTGTTCAACTGAGAAAATATATATCTATGTA
>JBBPDI010036031.1:0-21667 GCA_037974545.1 Cucumis variabilis
TTATGGTGAGATGGAGATGCGAACTAACTTGTATGCAGGAATGAGTGAAGGAAAATTTATGCATTATAAGGCTATTATGTATTGCCAGAGCCTTGACGTAACATATTGCTCTAAACTAGATTATGATTAAGACATGCTCGTTTTGGAGTCATTGAACGCCACACATGGTCCCCTTTCGGGATCCATATGCATAATCTTGATTAGACAAAATATATATAGAATATTCAATTATAAGACTAATAGAGCTTCACATTTAAGGATGACAACCTCTCAATGCTTAATGTCCACACCTATTCACCTTACAGGATATAAATGAGTGAAGTTATCTCACTAGGTTGAGAAAACTCTTCCTTGTGCGTGTTATCCACCTCCTTGATACTTGCCTTCTTGAGCAGTTGGCGACATACACTAGCCAAGTGTTGAATGTAGCTCGGTTAACACGATAAGAGTTATAGGCTAAATTCCTTATCAAGAACTTACTACAAACATAAAATGAAGACAACACAAACTAATGGAAAGTGAAATGATAGATTGAAATGAGTATAAACATAAAAGTGTAGGCCTTTGGCCATTGTACTATATGAACTGTATATATTACACAGAGACTTCGAAAATGGTAAGAAAAGAAAATGGAAAATAATACAAGCTAGGTGAAAAATGTAGATGAATTCTTCCCTATTTAAATTCTAAGCTTTATACCTTACAATCAGAAAGGAGAAGAAGAAGAAGGGTTCTCCACAGATTGTGGGAAGGTTATTCCTTTCCACCTCTCTTTAGTATTGGTCAGTTCGTTCAGACGTCTGGCTTCCCTTTGAATGGTGTACAATGAGGCTTTTTATACACACTTTTGGGTGGGAAATTGTCCTTTCAATTGCATGTACCAAAAGTAATCTATGTAAATAGATTAGTCACTCCAACTACTACTTTTGTCTTTTAGCAAACTGCTTCTCACCTTCTAATATGGCCTTCTTGTCGAGTCTCTTCATGCGAGCTTCTTCACAAATTGCTATTTTTTCTTTTTAATTTTAAACCTACGTTTGAATACTAAAAACACGATAAAACAAGCGTAGGAGTATATAAAAGGTTTATTTTTAAATACTTATGCATTTTCAACATATATATACTCGTTTTGATACACTTTCTCTACATTTTGGCCTTGTTATTCTATAAAAAGGCTTAAATAACTTGTACTTCTATAAGTTATCACCTCGTGAGTGGTTTCTCTTACAGGTTATTCCCAAAATTTTGAGGTCCTAGAATATCATTTTAAGGAAAATATGTCCTGTTCAATTTTCCCCGTGCTACCTTAAATTGCCGCATAAGATTGAATGAATGTTAGAATGGTGCATTCAAAGGAGATATGAGAGCTCAGTGGTAATAAGATAAAAGATACTCTCTATACCTGGTGCGATGTGATACCTCATCCTTATTGTGTGATTTGGGATGAGATGGGTTGCTCCATTGATGTTGTGTGATCTTGAATGTAATGCTTGTGTGTCTTGAATAGACTGCCCTATTCATGCTATATGATCTTAAAATAGGATACCTTATGTTGGGCCTGTGATCTGGTATTAGATGCCCTTTGCTAGTTGTGTGATCTAGCATTAGGATACACGTTAATCATTGATTAAACCCGCCAAATGTGTTGAGACCACTCCATATGACTATAACTTGGTAAAAGAGTATGGTAACTGCTTAAGTTGGGGAAGAGATATGAAGACAATAGAAGTTGTATGATAACCCTATGAGTTGGCGCAATAAAATGCCAGGAGCATACGATGTGAAGGGCTTATGGTGAGACTAAAAAGGAATAGTTTCCTTACAATTGTAAGAGGAGAGTACCTACATGAACGAGAGCAGTTCTCACACTGTTCACCAAACTTCTCCAACAAGATTCATGCGAACAAGGAAAAGAAAGCAATGAAATAGCATTTTTAGGACAAAATTCCAAAAATGAGGGACTAGTTGTGAGGTTCTGATTGCATACCGGTAACGGAATAAAGACCTTGTGTCAAGGATGCTGAGAAAAGAGATTCTTAGCAATAAAATATATATTCCGCCAAGGGAAATATGCGTGAGACCCTGATTTGGAGAAAGGAAGTCCTACTAAAGAAGATATCTTGTTGAAAAGTTACTTCGAATAAGTGTGTAAAGGACATCTGTGAGAAAGGATGTGAAAAAAGAAAAGGCAATGAAAATAAGAAATGCTTATTTTTTAGATCTATCGTGTGGAGGTAAACGACACAATAATAATAGCTGTCAAGTAAGAAGTTTGTGTTGGAAGCTAAGAGTTAGGCATTTATAGTAGTAAAGCAAAGAGAAGTACCTACGCTCAAGAGAATGCGACAAGAGTGTAGATGTCCTATTGAGATGGCTTGACAACTCGCTGAGGAAAGTAAATGTTTGTTGGTTTCCAAGGGAATAAGGAGAGTCAGGTGACTAAAGAGTTTAAGCTTTTCAAGGAGATAAGATGTGCATCTCAATGAGAAGTTAAATCACCATTGATATTTGGACCATATATTAGGTGTGAGATTGGTTACATGACGCTGCAAAATGGCAAGGAGACACATGTAAACCATGGAAGTGAACTTCAGACGAGAAGGTAACTATAAATTGAGCTAAAAATCAAAAGAAAAAAGAGATGGTAGGAGGAAAAGGGAGTAAGATTTTTTTAGAAAAGGGAGAAAAGAAAGTCTAGAGTGTGGAACAACAAAATGAGGAAGCCGTTAGGAAGAAGGTGTTGAGATTTATGTCTTAAAACTCGTAGATTATAAATATAATCAATTGAGCGTTAATAATAAAGTGTTATTATTGTAATTTCAATAAATTTTATTGATTATATTATTAGTTTTATCTTAATAACCCAAATCCAATAAACTAACATCCTAAGTTGTTTGATGAGTCTTGAACAATATTTAGAGACATACAGGGATCAATGTTGAAGATCAACTTAAAGAGTCTATAGTATAAGGATAAGGCTCGATACCTTATCTCAGTAACATTATGGATACGACTCACTTTGTGTTTGATACAAATGCAATGATCCAACGCATTCTTGTAGGTGACGTACGAGTGAGGATATACTATGCAATGAATTTGCATAAGACAGGACCACGAAATAGTAACTATTAGATGTAACTCTGTTAACTAGTTAGGTTTTTATTTCATTAGGATGACCTAAGTAACTTGGTTTTAATCCTGAGTGTATTATGAACTCCTATTCGCGAGAAATTATCTTTTGATTTATACGGGTAAGAGTGGCTAGATTGTGGACTCAATATGCTTATCATTTTGGGGACAATATTGAGTGGGGACGTGGAAACATAATTATACAAGATGAAATTCACTTCTTCCTTGCTTTAGGGTAAGTAGATGAGTGTTCTCTTAAATGATGTCTCCGACACTTGAACAAAGGGTCCTACCCTTTCTATGGCATGAGAGGGGTTTTTATTTATTGGTTGGACCATAAACAGGTTGTTCATTAGAGGAGCAATGATATTTAAGGACTAGATGTAACCTAGGGGTATTTAACCCAGCTGATGTTACGAACACTCTTGAAGACCAATTTACTATTATTAGTTATATCTATGGACATAGAAATATATCTACAGTGAGAAAAGTTTAGTTGTGAGTTTTTAGTAGAGTGTACACATAGTTAACGAATATTGATTAATGTGGTTAACGAGTTTAGTTAATTAATCTCATATCTTTATAGCTTCTAATCGATAGGTTTATTAGGTCCTCTTCCTACCTCGTAAAGGGTAATAAGATTTATTTATATTGGTTGTAATTTGAAATATTCAAATTTACTTTGGAAATTAGTATAATGTATGGTGATACATTATAATATAAAGTTTATGTATTTTAATCAAACTTTATTATATAAATTTAATTTTGGACATGATTCAAAATTAATTTATGAGATATAAAATATTTGAATGAGTTCAAATATTAATTTAATTTGAATTGGATTCATATTAAAATTATTGGTTGTGAAATTTATATTTGAATATGATTCAAATTTAATTTAAGTTAAATATAAGATATTTAATTTAGCCATTAATTAATAGTTTAGTTTAATTTCATTTAATTAAATTTGATTTAGTTAAATTAATTTAAAACTATAAGATATTGGAGAGATATTCATTAGATATGTTTTGAATGAAATATTAATAAAATATTATTTAATTATTATTATTTGATTAATAGATTAATAGATTTGAAGTTTTTATTAATTTAATCTTTTTTAAATTAATAGAATCTGCTCTTGTAGTCATTCAAGGAAAGGAAGTTATTTAAAGAAAAATAGTTTTTTCTTAATTAATCAAACCCTATGTTTCTGCTCTATGCACAATAGTTTCTCTCTAAACCTTTCATTTTCCAATCTCAATTGGTTTCCACAAACCAATCTTATCTTATGAGATAAGAAGGTCTCCGATGGGTGGTGTCCCAATTTAGAGGTTTAGTAGATTTAAAGGCATCAAACTAAGTAAGTTTTTCATTCTCTAATCTATAATTAGTAAAATCTTTCGATGCCAAGGGCTTTTGGATGCTGTTTGACTTATGTCTACTTGTAGCCCATAATCTTTTGTTAATAATGAATGAAACGTTCAAATGGAATGGGTTAACTCTTGATTTTTGTGGCTTCTGGCATGGCTTTGTGTTTGGCTTCTTTCGTGGCTAATGACTTGGTTATTATATGTCTGCATGTTGTTGTGATTATCTTGGGATGTGCAGTTATATCAGTTGCATTTTTTATGGTGTTGTGACTCTGATTGATCATAAAAAGAATTCAATCATATTTGACATAAAGGAGTACTGTTAAATTACCTACTTTCCTGTTATTTACGAATCATGTTTGTATCACGTTGATTCCTTCGAATAAGGAAGAAGTTTTTGCATAATATATTTGGGGATATATATATGCGTAGATAGGTGATTTTTTGGATTGACGAAGAAATCTCATATTTCAAAGAATATACAAATTTGTCTGTTCAAACTGTTCCGTTGAAGGTATAATGGTTATAATATATCATTTAACTTTACATTGAAGATTGATTGTTGATATGTGAATTATGAGAAGATAAGAAATGTGTATGAAGACCACTGAATTAAGGGATCAATTCGCTAAGTCAGAGGAAGCCTGGACTAGTCTTAAAAGAGATTCTTATAACCTTTAGGGGGAGCCTGAGTTTACTTTTTTTGTTATGGTTATAATTTCTTAATGTAATTGTTGTGATATGTTACATATGATAAATCTGAATAATATTTCTTATCTGAGCAACAAAGCTCGGCAGACCAAAGTTGTATTTGTCGAACTAGGTTACCAAAGTGTATTGTGTTCTTTGTCTTTCGTGTACTCTAGTTATTCCTATAGTTAAATACTTGTGATATAGTTAAAAGGCATTTAACCTTCTTACTTTTCAATCATCTTCCATTTTTGGTTACTTTTCCATGCAAACATAACATGTTATCTTACTTTTGTTATGATCTCATTTTGTTTAGATCAAGATTATCAAAGTTCCGAAAAGGTACTTTTGTTGATTTCCTTTTGTTTATTTCATATGATTTCTTCTTTAATTTTGATGGCATGTATTTTTTTAAATAATAGAGGATCTACCGATGCAACATGATCCTCTCCCGATGCATTTCGCCCGACCCTAATCTCGATAGACATTTATTTGTCGAAAATCCTTTCTAGATGATTTTTGTATATCTCCCAATGATTTTGTGCATCAGGAGATCTCAATTTTCTTGTAGTGGTATTTTGGGAAGATTTCTTACCCAACCACATATTCTTAATTACATATCTTTGATCATTGCTTAGATAATTTTTAGTGCAATTACATTCTATTATTTTACTTTACTCTATCCTTTAATTTGCATCTTATAGACGACTCATCTAAAACCTCTCTTTCAACCACGTAATAGGAAGTTAATAGCTCACCTAGTGGGATCAGTAGTGAGTTCTTTATTGAATATATTTATATCCTCCGTATTTCTATGTTTAACTTTTTTGGCAAAAGGGTAAAAGTAAGGACAAGTTAGCGCACGACAAGGACCCGTGATATGTCATATGGAGACTCTATGTCATGCTTCTGTTGGTTTTCATATTTTTCATCTTTTTTTAGTTTTGATGATATTTCATGTCAGGACTGTAAGACGTTTTTTAAATTTTTCTTAATTTGTAGGTTTTATTTTATTTGGTTTGTCAAACATTTGTTTTCAAATACTTATTTTACATTTTTATAATAAAATTGTTGGGCTTTTCTTTGTTTTGAGCTTTAAAAATGTTGTTTTTTTGCTAAGTAATCACCTTAGCTTAGTTCTGAAAAATGGAGTTGTTAAAAACTGTGATGCCACTTCATTTTATTTGATGTTTTTCCACCACGTAGATGAATCTATCTAGGATTTCCAGTGGCCATACCATGTTTTCTCTTAATTTTCTAAGATCTTCTTATGCATTTATGTCTTTCAACTCTTCTTCATCGTCCCGAAAGTGAATGACTAGCTTGGAAATCTAGGATCATTCCTTATTTCTCTTTATCTGTGAGATTTGAATCAACTCCTTTATATTGTTAGCTCCAATTATGATTTTTAATGAATATTGATCCTATTTTTTTGAGGCATGAGGATTGTAGGATTTATGCTTTAACTTAATATATGATTTGTTGCACTCTTTACGTATGTTAAGTTAAGAAGCAAAAGGTTAAGTTATCTTATGATTCAAAATAAATATTGGTAAGATTGATTTAAACGGACTTGAATTGGAATTATAGAGTGTTCAATTAGACGTTTTAAAATTGATTATTCCATCTAAGAATATCTAAAACTTAATGTGACTAGGACAATTCAATCATGTATGCTTTTCATCTTATCAAATTTGGAATAATGATAATCCGATGAATAATGATTTTGAATAGGGAAAATTTGTATCGACCCATGGTAGTATCTTTTCATTATTGAATTCAACCCATTAATTCTTTAGAAATTTATATTATTTTTAGTTGGAGCCAATCTCAACCTCCCTCCCCATTAGTTACACTCAGGTTGAAAATTGTTTACTCGATAAATCATTCATGCCCTCTGTGTTCGATCTGGACTTCCCACTAAAACTAGTTTTTTATGTGTGATCCAGTTAGTTTATTTGATCCAAATTTAGACGACTAAATCTACTCAATTAATAATACATGCCACATTGTATGTTAATCTCTAAGAAGCAATAAGTTAAAGAGAATTGCTTTATTTCTACCTAAGGAAAATCTTATTAACTTTTTAGTTAGGTTTTACATATTGAAAATTTATCATAGGATAATCATTGTAGTGTAATACAGTTAGTTAAACTGATTAGAGGATGCTTCTCATCTAATTAAATTGGGTAATGTGTTATTTCGGATCATTGGTTAGCTTTTCTAATCAATTGTCCCAGGCATAGATAAGAATTTAAAATCATGTTTTAATACACACTATGAGAAATTTGATCTTTAATGTCACTCAAAAACTGATATTATATATGTTCACAATGTCAAACAGGTGATCGACGTCTATGCAAATGTTATTAATGATATATGATGTCAATCGCCTTTTAAAGTTGATTTTGGCCTAACATCAACATTTTTCTACATATTATTCAATGTCGATCACTCGACCAAAATGAAAAAAATCGAATTAAAGCATTTTACACATATAACTTCTTATTCGATCTATGAACAAGGTACTAAAAATTCTTCCTTTTAGCAAATCCAAACAATTTTTTTAAGTTTTTCTTACTTAAAAAAAAATAACCAACCTGAATATCTTCGAGATATGATTAAAATAAAACGATAATAGTGCGATTCAACAACTTTTTAATAAGCTTTAACTTCTTAACAATGACTGATTGTTTGTCATCAATGTCCACTTGACACTCTAATTGATCATCATGAGCCTAGTTTCTATCACCCACATGTCCTCTTTCTTCACTTAATTCTACACTAAATGTATATTAAACCTCTGTTAGAGATAATCAGTGTATGATCTATAAATAGAATATGATTCGCAGGATGAGTACTGAAATCCACCTCAAATATCTCAAACGCCTCGACATCCACGTCAACATCATAATCGTTCGATGACTCTACTGTACCATGCTAACCAAACCATCTATATCGTCTTCCACCTCTAAAGGACGCACATTAATAGTCAATGCACTCAAATCCTGAACCTCATGCAAAACATCATTGTACTCTGGGATTAACTAAAGGTTGGGCTCAGGTGACGATAATTTAATGTTTTTTTTATCATTTGGAATAGCAAAAGACGTCGAAGTACTCATAGATTAATATGATAGTATTTGTTGGGCTTTTCTTTTAATTTGATTTCAGGTCTAAATTAAATGGAGTGGAGGATAATTGGAGACCTGGCAGAGAAAGAAAAACAAGTAATTGTTTTGTTACCGTACACTTGGTAGAGATCCCCTCTTTTGCTTAGGCTAATTTTTATGAGATACACCTTTATATTTATAGGTGTTTACAGAGAACAGAAAATAATAGAAAACTTAAAACTAATAATGTTTGAATTCAATTTCTACAAATCTCCACCTTGAATCCAACTTGTAATAGTTTTAGTGATCCTTCCAACCTTTTAACTTTATCAACCTTAGTTGAAACCTACCAACTTAAAGAATTTTTGGAGCTTCAAATTTGAAACGGGCTTAGTAGGCATGTTGGTAGCATTTTTAGAGGTATGTACCTTCGTAACTTCTATTTCTTCTACTTCGATTTTTTCTTAGATGAAATGAAATTTGATATCTATATGTTTTGTTTTGCTCTGGAATTATGGCTTTTTGGATAGAAGAATGGTACTTTGGTTGTCATAGTAGATTTTTACAATTGACTGTTTGATTCCAAAGTCCTTCATCAGTCCTTGAAGCTACAATCCTTCTTTTACTGCTTCAGATAGAGCTATGTATTCTGTTTCTATGGTTGAGAGAGCAACAATAGATTGTAGGGTTGCTTTCCAACTTATTAGATTAAGACCATAGAGAAAAAAATATTATGTTAGGCTTATTCTCTTGTCACTGTCACCGAAAAAGTCTGAATCCACAGAGCCAATTACTTCTAAGTCTCATTCTGTGGCCTTTTGGTAGATTAATTTGGCACACTTAAACCAAATTAGATATCTTAATATCCATTTAATTTCTTTCCAATGCCTCTTTTCAAGATTAGCCATGTATCTACTAACTTGGCTTGGTGAATAAAATAGGTCAGATCTTGTAAAGATGATTAAGTACATTAGACTTTCCACTGCTTGACTGTAGGGCACATTCTCCATTTGTTGTTTGTGTTCAATGTCTGTATCAATAGGAGATTTTGCAGCTGATAGTTTAAAATATTGTGCAATAGGGAGAGTTACTGGTCTAGCATTAGTGAGGTTAAACCTCCTGATTACCTTCTAACAATAGGTTGATTGACTGATGCTTAATATAGATTTGTCTATATCTCTAGTGATGTCATTCTCTAGGATCTTCCTTGATTCCCCAAGTCTTTCATATCAAATTCTATACTTAAAAGATTTTTTACATGAATTAAGTCTTCTTTAGAACTTTCGGCAAGGAGCACATCATCAATATAAAGTAACAAATAGACATTTTCCTCATAAGTTGTTGAGTTTATAGACACGTATATCATATGAACTTCTTCGAAAATCTAAACTAGCTATAAAAGATCAAATCTTTTATACCAACACATAGGTGATTGCTTCAACCCATAGATTAACTTCTTTAGTAAGCAATAGAGATCTTCCTTACCTTGAACCTTAAAACCTTTGGGTTGAACCATGTAAATGGTTTCATCTAGATAGCCATGAAGAAATGTTGTCTAGACATAAAGTTGGTCCAACTCAAGATTGTTTTAAGCAACCATAGATAGAAGAAGTCTAATTGAAGTCTATTTAACAACAGGAGAGAAAATTTTAGAATATTCTATACCTTCTCTTTGAGTGAAACCCTTTGCAACCAGCTTTACCTTGTATCTAGGTTGTGAGCCTTTTGAATTCTCTCCTTGAGTTTATTGATCCACTTAGATGCTATTGGTTTTCATCCTTTAGATAAAGAAGATAGGGTCCAGGTATCATTCACATTTAGTGACTTTATTTCTTCATTCATAGCTTCAATCCACTGCTAGCATCACTACCATTTACAGCTTCATCATTGGAACTTGGTTCATGGTCATTAAGAGCTACAATAGCATTTAGAACAAAATTCATATAGTTAGTTTTGGCATACCTGGATGGAGGAACAATTAGTCATCTTTGTGTGTCTCTTGCTAGAGAGTATTGATTCAAGTCAGGTTGTTTTTCAACTATTTCAGTTTGTTCTATACTTGTGTTCTCTACTTTTTCTTCATTAGTAACAGTAGTTCCCTCAGTAGATTGAGTATTATTTCTAGTATTCTCCACCTCAAACTAAGTAATATAGATTTTTGTGGCATTAGGATTTTCTTTAAGATTACCTTTTCCTTGCACAAACATCTCATTTTCTCTCAAATGAACATCCCTACTGATTATAAACTTCTTGTCAGTGGGGTGCCACATCTTGAAACCCTTTACCTCTTTTGTGAAGCCAACAAACATGCATTTAATAGCTCTTGCCTTTAGTTTCCCTTGGTTTTGATTGACATACCCTACACATCCAAAAAACTTGAGATCATTTAGATTTTGAGGGTGTTTGAACCATTTCTCCTAAAGTATTAAGAACCTTAAAGAGGTATGAGCGCTTCTATTCAGTGTGTACATAGTATATGTAGCAGTTTCAATCCAAAAATTTTCTTCTAGGATAACATTTGACAGTAGGCATCTTACTTTTTTTATGATTGTTCTATTGAGTCTTTCTTTAACCCTATTTTGTTGAGGTGTGTATCTTACTGTTTTATGTCTTGTGATACAATTTTTCCTACAAAAATATTAAAAACCTCTCCACAAACTCCAAACCATTGTCAGTTCTAAGGTACTTGATTTTTTTTATCAGTTTGTTTTGCTATCATTAGTTTCCTTTCTTTAAATTTTTCAAAAACTTGATCTTTTGTTTTAGAAAATAAATCCAGCTTTTTCTAGAAAAATCATTAGTAAAGGGTAAGATGTACCTTGAGCCACTTAGGCATGGAGTTGAGGCTGAGCTCATAGATCTGAATAGAAGTAGTCTACGATTCCTTTAGTTGTGTGTTGTGCTTTGGTGAAGCTTTGTTTTCTTGCTTTGCCTAGCACAAAGTGTTCACAGAAAGATAACTTGTTGTCGATTTCTTGAGGTAGGATGCCTTGTTTGGTAGAACCTCAAGCCCCTTTTGGATAATGTGAGATAGTCTTTTGTGCCAAAGGTCAACCTCAGTTATATTTAGAGCAGAAACAACATTAGCTTTCTTTAACATTTCAACCCCTTTAACTATAAAAATATCATTTACCTTTTTCTCCACCCAATACTATTCTAGAGTCCATAAAAACCTCAAAAACTTCACCTTTTCCTTTGTATTCACATCCTAAAGAGTCTAGCATTCCTAGAGAAATAAGGTTTCTTTTAAGGTGAGGAACATGTCTAACATTTTTTAGAAGTTTCATAGTCCCATCTTTTAATTTCATGGTGAATGATCCAATTCTATCAATGTTACAGGCCTCATTATTCTTCATAAAAACTTACTCTCTGTTGATTTATTTATATGTGTTGAACTAAGCTCTAAAAAGTGTCATATGGTAGGTGCATCTGGAATCTAGAATCCAATCATGTTTACGAAAGGGGGTAACATGATTAGCTTGGTCTTGAGTTGATGCCAAAATATCAGTATAGGTATATGAACTTTCTACTATAGAAGCTTCATGTTGCTTTCCCTTTGAATCTTTTTCTTTTTCTTGATTCTTTTTCTTAAGGAAAAAGCAATCCTGAATTAGATGCCCCTTCTTTTTGCAATACTTACATTTCTTTTTCTATTTTTTGCTTTCTTTTCCTCATTTGAAAAAGGTTTGCTGCTGTTTTTCCACTAATTAACTTGAGAGTTTCCTTCAACAAATAGACCGTTTCCACTATCATGCTCTTTTTGTGATGACTGGATTTCTAATTCTCTAGTTCTGAGGGCTGAAATAATAACATCTGTTTTTATTAGGTCTCTGCATAATTAAATGGATTTTTCATCTCTTTGTAAGCCCCAGGTAGAGAATTTAGGAGAACATAGGCCTCATTTTCATCCTTGAGTTTATCTTCAATACTTTTAAATACTGAAACAATTATCTTCAACTTATTTATGTTGTCTATCAAGGTTGTTGAAGGATCCATATTGTATATGAAGAATTTTCCCTTATACATTTTAAAAGAGAGATCTTTAGTGGCATATAAACTTTCTAATTTCTTCCAAATTTTATATGCTTTCTTCTTTTCTAATACTTGTCTTATAACATTGTCACTGAGATTTAGGATTAGTGTACCATAGACATTTAACTTCATTTCTTCTCTTTGTGATGTTGTGAGTGTCGTTGGATGTTTTAAAGGATCTAAAAGGGCTTTATGAGCCTTTTGCTGACCTAGCAAAGCCTTGATTTTTACCTTTCATAAGGCAAAATCTCCCTTTTTGTCAAACTTCTCTATTTCTACTATTGTCACTACCATTCTCAAGTTTGTTGTGTTCTTTAATCCTTCAAGATTCACTTTCTTGAAAAATCAAGATCTCTGATACCAATTTGTTAGGCTTTTCTTTTAATTTGATTTTAGGTCCAAATTGAATGGAGTGGAGGATAGCTAGAGACTTGGCAGAGAAGGAAAAACAAGTAATTGTTAAGTTTCCATACACTTGGCAGAAATCCCCTCTTTTGCTTTATTATCAGACCTGCACATAGGCAAGGAAAGGTGAAGTAAAAAAAAAAAGTACAGTAGGGTTAACTTTTCTTTTCTCACTTTGCCTTTTGTATATTCCTCTTACAAACCCTAATTTCAGTGGTGTTTGTTTTGAATCGAAAAGATGAAAATAGATTGAAGATGAAGGAGAAGAAGAAGAAGAAGATTACAAGATTTACGTGGTCCGACCAAATAATGCCTACATCCACGGGAAGAATCTCTTTCCTTGATGTTTAAAGATGAGTACAATGATTTTTTATTCTCTTTTCCCTTGTTCTTTATATACTTGTAAAAAGAAGTGTATGTAAAAGCTTAGGCTAATTTTTATGAGATACACTTTTATATTGTATAAGTATTTACAAAGAAAAGAAAAGAACACAAAACTAAAAACTAATAATGTTGGAATTCAATTTCTACAGTAATAATACTTTAGAAACCAAACCACTACTTGTTACACATCATCACTAGTAAAAACATGAAAATCTTCTTGATTACTAATAATAAAAGCACATACAAGGGATTTCACATTATACAAGCACCTAAAATTCAATTTATTATTAGCAAAATTTATCCCACTAATTCTATAAATTTTTCCTAAAAACTCTTCAAATTTTGTACTAATATCGACATTCAATGTAACATCGCTAGTTTAAGAGGGGGACATGAATGAGCCGGTATCACATCTGAATGTGAGGGATTCTGAGGACATGAAAGTAAGGTTAAGAAAGACTTAAAAGAATTAAAAATTATTACCTAGTAATACCAATAAAGTGCACCTTCCTTTTCGATGACTCAACCATATAGGAATTTCAAAGTTAAGTGTGCTTAGTTCTGACCAATTCTATGTTGAGTGACCTTCTAGAATTTTTTCTAAGATGCATTTGAGTGCGAACAAAGCATGCTGAAAGGATGCGTGTTGGTTTGTGGGGATGACTTTCACTCTAATAAACCTTTAGGACATGTAAGGATGATGATACCAAGACGCAAGAGATGCAGGGGAATGTCATGTTCGTTTATGGCGATGACTTTCACTCTAATAAGCCTTTAGGATATGTAAGGATGATGATGCCAAGCCGCAAGAAATGCAGGAGAATGTCGTGTTGGTTTGTGGGTACGACTTTCACTCTAATACGCCTTTAGGACATGTAAGGATGATGATGCCAGGTCGCAGGGATATAGAGGAATATCGAAAATCCGAATTCCAAATCTTGTTTCAAATCCTGGAACTGGGGCGTTACATTCAACCCTTTCATTTGACCTCTTTTGCAAATATGTAAAGACAAATTAAGAATACGTCCAAATCTCGGGGTGAAATCATTAAACACTCGATCGAGATTTGAAACCCTATACTAATCTCGGGACAAATATAAAACAACTCAGTCGAGATCCTTAAATAAGAACCAGTTTCCATACAAAAATACCTAAAATAAACGATCAGTATGCAAATGACAATAAAACTAAACTATGTTCACCATATTTTTATTCATGGCTTAAAAGATATGAAATATGGGAGGAAGAAAATGAGATAAAGTCCAAAGAACCATAAAAATTAGTTTTTTGGTAGTTGGTGGTGAAACTTCTTGGACAAGTCATTTCACTATTTAATCTAATAATAATACTTTCGGTTATGAGGGCATTTTCGTCACAACTGAGAAATTAATTTCAGGATGAATTTTACTATGTTCGCAAAAACTGGGGACAAATCTTTTGTACAAGAAATTATATGAAATATTGGGGATGATCTCGACCAAGATTGCTCGAGAAAAACAAAAACGTAAGTTTTTTAAATGTGCGCTACTTTTGAAATGTAAAACTTAAATTCTGTTATTTGTCATTTTTTCCAAAAAAATCCAAAATCTTTTGCTAACCTCTGCGTTTTTTTTTATTATTTGTGATGTTCTTACCCATTACTCGTCCATTTTTATAAAAACGTCAAATACTTCTAAATTGTAACATTGTTTTTGTAGTAGTGGTGGTTAATTGAAAGATAGTGTATCGAAATTTTTAGAAACCAGTCTTTGATTCTGTTCATTAAGTTTCGAACATGAGGTCACTCTCTCGCTTCTAATTAAGTTGAAAGCGAATGTATCTTTTTGGTTGATTGAAAAGTAAATGGACATTGCAAATAATTGATGAAATTAAGTGGAGCTTGGTTGTTGGAGTTTTGTGTTTTTTTGATTGTTTGAAGCATTTTTATTTGTGATTACTTGGAGATTGAGTCTTTATCTGGAGATTATATTTTCTCAGGTCTCAACCATTTGAGGGGTTTACCGACGATTGTCTAATTTATCAAGATCTCTTATTAATTTCTGTTTGTGACTTAAAATATGTATTTGTAATAGATTATGCTATATCTTTTTATAATAACTGATATTAGCATGTGATTGATTACAATCTGATTGTTGTATGATTACATATGATAACTTATATTACCAACTGATTCCTAGCTGGTGTTTTAGATTTGAGTAGCATATGTGATAGTTATTGTAGAAATAAATGAGATTACCATCTGATCATCACTTGTTAATTGGGATTTAAGTTATTTGGGACGACTTTCACTTTATTAACCTTTTGATTTATTTCAAATGATTTTATACATTGATCATCATGTCATCTTATTTGCTTATTTTTGTTTTTTTATTGCAAAGAAAAAAAGAAGGATCAGGGTAGAAGAGAAGTAAAAAACGAGTGAGAAAGATTAAGATCGAGGAAACGCGTCTACTAGAAGACAAAAGAAAGTAAAGCCAAGAAAGCAATGAGGTAAGTACCATATTATAATATATGAGCAATGTGTTGGGGTTGTCAGTCAAGTAAGGAATGTCCATAAATGCTTAGATGGACTACAACAGAGAAGCTTGATAGGAACTACCTCTAGAATCGCATCTTCAAAGCAAGCAACGTGTCTTTACTTTTGCATTACTCTCTGATTATTACTTTATGATTTCAAGTTGTAACTTAGACAAAAAATAAAAATATGAAAAAAAAATTATACAAATAAAACTTGAATTCTATTTGGAAGGGAGAGCTGAACATTGTTACCACTAAACTGCATATAGATATTCATTAATAATTGATTTTCTTTATACATATTATATAACGACGATAAAGTTGAGGGGGGATCGAGCCCCCCTGGACCTATACTAAATCCGCCGGTAAGTTTGATCATGCATCCAATGCTCGTTCATTATACTCTGTAAAAATAGGTATTTATATAATGGTAGAAAGTTAAAAAATATTAAAACTCAAAACACTATAAATATTCAATATAATTAAAATAAATTCATAAATTTATAAACTTTTTATGAATATAATTGATTCATGCTTGGATCTATTAGCATCTATAATTGATAAAATTTTAAATTTTGTTATACTTTGTAATGTTTTGATTTATTTTTAGGGATTTTTTTTAAAATAGCAAAATAAATTTAAAATATTTACAAACTACAACAAAATTTTGGATTCTATCAATGATAATCATCGATATAGACTTCTATCACTGTAGCATATCAGTGATAGAATTTAAAAAATTTTCTATATGTTGTAAATATTTTATAAAATTTGTTATTTTTTAAAATTCTCCTTATTTTTACTATATTTGAAAACTTCTCATGTTTTTATATATATTAAATATTACAAATTGGCATTAGTTAATAGAAAATTATATCAGATGATAAAAAAATTTAGAAAAAAGCAGCTCATAGAACCTTTTTTTTTTTTTTTTGCATATTGCAAATATAAAAAATACGACAAATAATTAGATATATCATAGAACTATTAGAGGGCTATCAAATGGCTATCTAATTTTAAATTTTTTACTTTTGAAATTTAGAAAATATAGTATTGCTATTTTTGGAAATGCCCCATAGTTAATTTTGTTACAACAAATATAATTTTAAGAGTTCTTTTTTAAAAAATAAAACCAAACACAAAAATTTTACAGAGTATAGAGCAATTTTGAAATGATAAAAAGCTCAGAAGCCCACAACATGTGAAATAACAAAAATACACATGATTCAATTGGCTACAAATGCAAGCAAAAAAAACTTGGTACAGTTGGTCATTCAAATATTGGTACCAAACCTAAAGGATCTTGGTTCACGAACTTTTAAAAAATAATCTAAATGAAAGGATCATGTACCAATATCTAAATGATCTTGATACAAGATTTTATAGTGGAAATTGAAGAAGAAAGAAGAAGAAGAAGAATAACAAAATGCTTGGTAATGAAAGAAAAATAAAGAGATAACGTCGAAGATGAGAGATAATAAAGAAAAAAGAGAAGATGAAAAAATAATGAACAAGAAGAAGTGTGAATATGAAGAAGGAGAAGTAATAATACAAAAAATATGCACAGGTAGTCAACACAAAATTCAAAACAAAACACGAGTAAATATGAGATTTATGAAAATACAATGATAGTTTAATGTATTTTTATTTTTTGTCACATGGATCGTAAATATTTTTTAGTTTTATTTTGTATACATAAATTTACCTAGTTTTAATGGTGTCACAAAATTATTAAAAGTGATGGCATTTATTATGCATGAGAATATTTAAAACAAAAGCAATATTGTAACTTATCATTGTACTTTGGCCGTTCCAGAATTTGACAGGCCTAATTAACCTAAAAAAAGAGTTGATAAATAAATTGAGGGTAGAAACCGAAACCCTTCCAGAATTTTCCATAAAAAAATAGGAGAATTTTTAAAAATAGCAAATTTTACAAAATATTTATAACCTATAGCAAATTCTACCATTGATAGTCATTGATATGCTATCGTGTTAGAATACTATCATTGGTTTGCTATTTTTAAAAATGCCCATAAAAAATAGCTAGTAATGAAATTCAATTAAAACATTAAAAATAATGAAAATTTGATTATTTTAAGATGAAAAAAATAAGTGAAAAATAGGAGAATTTTAAAAAATAGCAAGTTTTACAAAATATTTACAACTTATAGAAAATCCTATCACTAATAGTCATTGATATACCATAGTGATAGAAAACTATCATTGATATAATCCAAAATTTTGTTATAACTTATAAATATTTCAATTTACTTTGCTATTTTTAAAAATACTCCAAAAATATTTATAAATATAATAATATTTAAAAATATATGGATGATAGACCAACACTTGATGATTAATACAGTTTAACAAATTTTCAATTAGTGCATTTAGAAAAGGGAGATTTTTACAGAGATTTTATGATGGGTAACTTATTTGGCATAAAATATTAAGTATAAAGAAATTTCTTAAACAATATATCTATATAGCAAATTTTTAATTATTCTTTAAAATATTCCAAAATCACCCACGGTTTAAAAGGAAATTGACGCGATTTTCTCCTATACATCTTTACTATCATTTCTCCACGATTTTCTCCCTTCTCCATATTCTTCGCGATTTTCTCCCTTCTCCATCTTCACCGTCGTTTCTCCATCTTTTTCGTGATTTTCTCCTAAAGATCACCTTCTTCATCGTGCACCTCCAATCAGTTGTCCTCCAACCAGTCGCTCTCAACATCCAACAACTTTACAGCGATCTTTCGTTAAATCATCTGGTATGTAATTAAATTTTATTTTCTTTCGTTAAATTATCTAATATGTAATTAAGTTCTTTTGCTTAAAGATTTTACATTTGGTCTTTGTTTTCTCTAAAGATTTTACATTTGATATCACCAATAGAGTTTGTCTTCTATCAATACTCAAGTGTAATACTAGGATGATAATTGTTTTCTTTTATTTTGCAGTAATTTGAAATTATGATTAAGCTTCCAATAGTTGTGTTTGATAGTGGACAATGGGATGATACAAATAAATACTTGAATTACAAGGCTACAGATGGATTGGTTGATGGGACAATCTGTTTTGAAAATTTAGTGAGCTTGATATTAAGAAAAGTTTGATTGGATGCATCTCCTTCTTCAATACAATTGTTAATCTTATTGGATTATGACATCACTGATATTCAAAACTGTGGTTGAAATTCATGAAGATAAAGATACTACTTGGTTTCTAAGTTTACTTAAAGGACAAATTACAAGACATCCATTAGTTTCCCAGGCTGCTCATGTCTCTATGGATTTAGAATGGTCATCTAGTGTTGTTAACTGTGGAACGAATAATTTGCTTTCTCTGTTGTCTTCTTCTTTAATTGATGATGATTTTCAAATTCTTACAGATATTCATGTTAGTAGGCTGTCTACTACATTCGATTTGAAAGAAAAGCATATGTTTGCTAGCAAGAAACTACTATCAAAGTCATTTTACTACATTGCTATAAAGAAAAACTTTGAGTTCAAGACTGTGAGATCAAATTCTAAATCTATTGAGTTTAAATACTCCCAAGATAATTGTCCATGGTATGTCCGTGCATCTCGTTACAAGGATGGGGAATTACGATGACTAATAGAAAGTATATTGCTAATCAAGATTGCTCCATAAATGTTATTCGAACTACTCATAGCAACCATCTTCATCATTGATTAATGATTGTATAATAAAAAACTTTAGTTCTTTAACCGTTTGACTCCAAATGATATTATGATTCATATGCATACTAAACTTGGTGTAAATGTTAGCTACTATAAAGTGTGAAGGGCAAAGGGACTTGTTATGGATTATTTGAATAGTGAAGCAAAAAAATCTTATGCCTTGATCCCTAACTTTTTTACGAAAGTAAAAGAAATTAACCGAGATATGTTTTTATTCTTATAATTTATATCATCAATCAAGCTTTTAATGATATGGTCTATCACTGATAAGGTCTATCAGTGATAAGTCCTACAATAAATGAGCATATCATCAGACTGATGATATGGTGGTTTACTACAAGGTTTATCAGTGATAGACGTTGTATCAATGATAGTAAATGAGCATATCATCAAACTGATGACATGGTGGTTTACTATAGAGTCTATCAGTGATAGTGAATGAGCATATCATCAAACTGACGATATGGTAGTTTACTATAGGGTCTATAAGTGATAGCACGTATCAGTGATAGTCCTTATCAATGATCAACCATATTAGTTACATAGTTCTGGTGATGTGCTAATTACTAAAAGGTATCAGTGATAGACTACATCAATAACAGATCTATAGTAAAAGAACATGTTATTTGTTTTTTTATATATGTTTGTACATGTATTTTTTATTTTAGGTTCATTCACTTCTTATGAAACTGATACAGAGGGACATTTTAAGTATTGTTTTATGGCTATTGGAGCATCCATCGAAGGATGGAAATATTTTAGGCCTAACATATCTGTTGTCTGCACATTTTTGAAATCTAAATATGTTGGAACTCTTTTGATGGCTTCAACAGTTGATGGAAATAATCAAAATTACCATTGGCCTTCTATATTGTAGATTCTGAAAATGATTTGAATCCTGAAGATGGATTTTTTAGAACATAAAGAAAAGTTTAGGGGATTAGGAAGTTTTAGTTGTAATGTCTGATCGACATTTAAGTATTCTGAAAAGAGTTCATAACGTTTTTCCAACTGTTAAATATTGCATTTGTTTGCAACACCTTCTAAAAAGTTTGAAGCTGATGTATAAGGACCATATAATTGATAAGCTCTTTTTTAGATGTGGAAAAGCATATACAATTGTTGATTTTGAGACTAATATGGGATGGCTGAAGTCTATGTATCCTAGTATACGAGACTATCTTAGTAAGTTTAGTTTCGAAAAGTGGGCTCAAGCATATTGTACAAGGAAAAGATATCAAATGTGTAACACCCCGAATCCTAAGGTATTTTATTTTTAAATCTAATTGCCTTTTTATTGAAAGTTTCTTTTTTTTTTGTTGGGTGTTATGTTATTACAATTAGTTTGAAGAATGAATTTATTTAGTGAGAAAGAAAAGAAGTTATGCAGGGAAAAGGGAATTGGAAAAGTAATAATAATAATAATATATTATATTATTATTTATTAAAAAAAAAAGAAATTAAAATTTCCCTTTCCTTTCCCACGTGCCCCCCCCTCCACCTTCTTCTTCCTTTCTTTTCTCTTTTCTACCCTAGCCACCATAGTCGTCGCCGCCTACCTTCGATAGTGTTCTTGTATGGCCATCGTCCCCCTTCGTCCTGTTCACCTGAAGCCGATGGAAAACTAAACCCAGCCATCCATCATTCTTTTTGGTCAGATCTAAATCCAACCAAGCCTGCCTCGCACGTTGCTCCACGACCAATCTCAGGCGTCACATTCGTCATAAGTCTTTTCCGTATGACAAAAACCCAGTCGAGCGGCATCCGTCGCGCATTGCTTCATTCCAACCTTGGCATTCTGTCCTCCAGCTGTGGTTTCGACACTCCTTCACGAGTCGTTTTGTTTTGCCTTTCATGCACGTCGATTTCACCTATAATAAGCTGTGATTTCTGCCTTGCTGCAAGAAGTATCGAATTGTAGAGTAAGTATGTAACAATGAAATCGATGGTTTCTACGTGTTCGATTCATTGAGTTGTAATGTGGACTTAATCGATTGCTTCCTTATTGGTTATTGAAGGAGTCATGGTGGACGGTGCCTGGGTTCTTGGAGCTTCAACGGGTTGGTTGAAGTTTAATTCTCCATCTACTTGGATAAGTTCACGGATATCGGGATTGAATGAATTGAATGAGAAAACAAATTTGGGAAAGTACTGAAATTGTTATTGTTATGTGTGTAGGTTTGTGTCGTTGGACTTAAATTCGATGAAGGAACTTAGGTAACGTTAAGGTAAGGGTTCTTACTACTGGACTCATGATGAAATTAAAGTTGTGCTGTCTGAATGGATTCTTTTGAAATAAGATGGACTGACTGATG
>JBBPDI010036274.1:0-21648 GCA_037974545.1 Cucumis variabilis
AAATCTAAGTCATTAGATAAATATTCAACAAAATTGCCCACACATACAAAAGAAAAAAACCCAAAATTCCCTTTTTCGTTCTTAAAGTGTTCGCAATCGTTTTTGTTTGTGGACGGTCATTTTCTTTCTTCATTTGTTTGGTAGTGGCTTATATTTTTTGCATTCACTTATTATGTGTAGAAAATGGAAAAGAAGTTCTTCTTGTGTATCTGTTTGCTACACTGTGTCTCTATATTAGTCTCTGCTTTTTCGTCTTCCTTTTGATGTGCATTGTATTTATATTTTTTACTTCTTGTGTGTCAAAAATGGGAAAAGAAAACAATAACTTTCCTCATTTGATGTGCCTCTAGGTTAATTAATTTATTTTCTCCTTTGGTTGTGTATTGTTTACTGTTATTTCACTTACGTTGTCTAGAAAATAAAACAAAAAAAAGAAGCTTTTCCTGTCCTTCACATGCACTGATTGTCTCTAACTTGTGTGGCATGCCCGTGAATGCTTCTTTGACCATCCACTTTCTATGTCTTGTCTTGTTAACACAACATGTTTGACAGTGGTATTAATATTTGTTTTTTGGGTTGTTGCTGAATCATTAACGTTGATACTCTCTTCCTTTATATATATTGTCCCCTTCCTCATTTAATGTTGTTCTCCTGTGTTGGTACTCTTTCATCCATTGTTGTCCATCTTTCGATGTGACATTCCATATTGGTATGTATTTTTGCTGTCAATACTCAGTTTCTCCAACGAAATGTTTTTCACTGTAATGCATAATGTTTGTTATGCATTTTTTGCATCCATGATTTTATATCGTATGTTGCATTACACTTTATCCATGCCCTTCATGTCACCGCATTTTATATGGATTCAATGTCACCACATTTAATAAGGTATAAATAAAAATAAATAAGTTTAGACAAACGCAAAAATTAAAAAAAAAACAATACATCTTTTATTTTGTATTTGGTGTACGGAAATCATTCCATAAGATATCGTACACGTGAAAAAAAATGTAATTCAATTTTTTTCTCATATGGGGTTGTCGTAAAAAAAAACATATTTTCCATAGCTAAAAATAGCATAATTTTTAATATATTGCATTTACGGATGAAATTGAACTGCAAATCGAAGACAAATGATAAATTAAAAAATACAATTTTTTTATAAATTGAATTTACGGTACAGATTTCATAAACATATTACACAACCAAAAAAAAAATTAATACATTGTTTTTTGTGAAAGCTTGAGTTACGGTTAACTAAAAAAATGAATTTAAATACAATTTTTTGTTGTAGAGGCTTTAACGATACGGAAAAAGTTTGCAACACATATTGGTACATTTTTCATTTTGTATTGGGTTCACGAAAAAAACAAGAATTCCATTCAAAGGAAAAAAATAATTATGTATTTTTTCTCAAATTCGGGTTAATGTATAAATAAAAAAAATTACACAAATAAAAAAAAGAAAATTTTTAAAAATAGTAGATATTACAAAATATTTACAAGCTATAGCAAATTCTATCATTGACAGTCATTGATATGCTATAGTGATAGAAGACTATCAGTGGTAGAATCCAAAATTTTGCTGCTTGTAAATATTTTAATTTATTTTGTTGTTTTTAAAAATGCCCCTAAAAAAATAGGATTTTTTGGTCATAATCCTTCCCACATAACCTCCAAACAAGGATTATAATAATCTCTCGTAATCCTTCCCCAAATAAGGATTGATTCTTCATAATTCTTTCACTTAATCCAACCCCCAAACAAGATTATAATAGTTCTTTCATCCACTTAATCCCTCATTTTCTTTATTCCTTTTTCCCCATATTCCTTTCCTTCCCCCAAACGACCCCTTAGGACCGTTTGAGGGAGGAAAAGGAAAGAAAAAGACTAAGTTAGTCATTTTTTTGTTTGGCTCATAGATTAAGGGGAGAGAAATGATTACATTTAATCTCCTTATTCATTCTCTTTTCTCATTTATTAGCTCACTTTCCTCCCTTAATCCTTATGTTTCCCTGTATAATCCTTCTATTTATTCTATTTCCTCATTTATTTTTTTCTCTCCAAATTAATATTCTTATTTCTTCTCTTTTTCAAACGAATTAATTCTCATATCTTCTTCTTTCATTCTCTGTGCGCCAAACAGAATTCAATTTTTTATTGTATAGGATTGACGATACAAACTTAAAACACAAATTTCTTTTTGTATTCTATTTACAGTACAACTTGAAGAAATATATTTTACATAAATGAAAAAATTAATACAATTTGTTTGTATTGTGTGTACGGTTCAAATTTCTTTTTTTATACAAAATAAACTTAAAAATTAATACATATTTGTTGTGTGTTGAGGTTACAGTAGAAATGAAATATAAACATTATTTTAATATAATTTTCGTCGTTTTGGAAAACAGTATAAACAAAATAAATAAATTTAGACAAATGCAAAAAATAAATAAATTAAGATAGCTTTTATTTGTATTTGGTTTACGAAAAACATTTCTTACACATGGAAAAAATTGTAATTCAATTTTTTCTCATATGGGGTTGCGGTAGAAAAAATAAATATTTGCCATAATTTTTTTTTAAAAAGCATATTTTTTAATGAATTGAATTTACATATCAAATTGAACTATAAATTAAAGACAAATGAAAAATTAAATAATATAATTTTTCTTTGAGTTGAATTTACGATATAAATTTCTGAAGCATATTTTACATAGTAAAAAAAAAATTAATACACTTTATTTTGTGCATTGGATTTAATGTAAAAAAAAAAACTATTGTACAAATGAAAAAAAAAACTTCAATTTTAAAGGTGTATTATGTGTGTGTTACAAGTAAAAAAAATATTTATACAAAATCAATAAAAAAATTAATACATTTTTTTTGTGAACGCTTAGATTCTGGTACAACCTAATTAAAAACATGAATTTGAATACAATTTTTGGTTATAGAGGCTTTACGTTAATCCTTCCCCCAAACAAGGATTATAAATAATCTTTCATACTCCTTCCACTTAATCCTTCCCCAAATAAGGATTATAATAATCATTTTCTCAACTTAATCCCTTTTCCTTATTCCTTTTCCTCTTTACTCCTTTCCTTCCCCCAAACGACCTATTAGGGTGTGTTTAGGGGAGGGAAAGGGTTATATAACAATTTCCTTGTGATAACCCTTCCTCAATTTTTCCAATCCTTTCTTATTCCTTACTCAATCCTTCTTTATTCCTTCCTCAATCCTCTCTTATTTATAATTAATCAATTTAGATTTAAATATTATTTAATCTATTTTTTTCTCATTTATAATTTCTATACTTACAAGTTTTGTTAATTTTAATCTTTTTATTTAAACAACACAACTTATTTTTAAGTTATGAATTTGGTACAATTACATTAATTTAAATTTTTAATTTCTTCTTTTACTCTTGAATAAGATAATTTATTCTGATTATACCGCTTGACCCGTATTTTCTTTTTGCTCATGCTTTACGAAATCTAGGACGGTTTAGTAAATTTAATATACGAAATTTGTGTATTAAATTTAAAATATGATTTTCTTAAAAAAATTAATAATTTAATCACACCTAATGATTACATATAAAATGTTGAAAATGGATGTCATATCTAAAGAAATTATTGCAAATTGTTTTGTGAAAACTATGGTGATTTGGTAAATTAAATATATGAAATTGGTGTATTGGAGTTAGAATATGAATTTATTAAAATTAATAATAATTTTTGCTCCTGCATTGTTCTATGTAATTGATTTCAGTTTATAACTCCCTTTCTAGAAACTATTTTGTTGTTCTTCGTATATAGTTTCGTTTGAATGAAATTTTGGTGTTAGTATTTGGTTTAAATCAATTGTTAAATATATGCAATTTGTGTATTGCATTTAGAATATCAATTAAAAAACAAAAATATAATTTATTTGCACTTAACGACCCAACGTTAAAAAAGGTTGAAAATGTTCGTCGTCTTTGAAGAAATTAGTGGAAGTTGTTTTACGAAAATTAAGATGATTTGGTACATTAAATATATATAATTTGTGTATTGGAGTTAGGATACGAATTAAAAAATATATAATAATTTATTGGCACTAAACGCTTCCATAAAAAATGTCAAAAATAGACATCGTATTTAAGAAAACTAATGTGACTTGTTTTACGAAAACATGATAATTTGGTAAATTAAATATACAAATATTTGTGTATTGAATTTAAAATACGAATTTTTAAAAAATAATAATAATAAATAATTTTCATAATCCATCCCTCAAACAAATATTATCATAACACAACCTATTATAATTTTTCCTCCAAACACATACTATCATAACATTACTATTCATAATTCTTTCTACACACATACTATCATAATACTACTATTTATAATCCTTCCCCCACACACATATTATCATAACACTACCAATAATAAATATTCCCCCAAACACATAATCACAACACTAGAATTATCATAATTATTTTTCTTCATAATTCTTTTCATAATTATTTTTTCCCCAAAAAGTGTATATATGTAATAGTTCATTTAAATATGAATTCACAATAATGTTTTAAGAAAATGTTTTTCTTATATAACAAAACCATTAACTCTTAAACTTTTACTGGTTAGATTTTTTTTATAAGTGTTTATATACATAATTTTTTTTAAAATTTGGTTGTGTTTAAAATGAATTATTTATTTTTCAATCTTATTTTTATAAAATGAATTTTGAAAAGTTACTAAACACCTCAAATGTTTAACGATGATTTCTTTTCAAATTTAAACATTTTAAAAATTAATCCAAACGCATCTTTAAACACAAAATAAAAAAAAAAAAAGTGCATTTCTTGAACATAACTCCAAAACTTAGTCCCTTCAAATAATAAGAAACTTTGTAAAAGAAATTGTAAAAATTGTTTTTTTTTTTAAAATAAAAACCTTAAAATACAACAAAAATATATCGATTTTTTTTCATCATTTACATCTCTTGCCTTTTTTTTGAATTCAGAAAAGTTGAAGCATTGATTTTAAATCCTATATGATGATTTGAAATATCATAAATGATTTAAAATTAATTATATTGTTTGGAAGAAGGAAATATCATAAATGATTTAAAATTAATTATATTGTTTGGAAGGAAGAATATTTGGAATAGATGCATTTCAAATTTTGTGTTTGAATAGTAATTTAAAGGAAAGTTAAGAATTGACCAAGGATTTTAACTAAAATTGAAAATTAAAATATAACAAATTCAATTAAGTAATTTAATTTTGAATCATATAAATCTTTCGGAATTTGAGCCTTCTAGATGAAAACGTTTTTCAAGTAAAAACAAGTTTGAAATCATTTTGAATTCTAAAATCACTCTCTTCCCACAATGATATAACGAAAATCATTTAAAACTATGACGAACAATTTATACCATCAAAAACTTTTTATTTTTCTTTCTTACTTTTTTCTTTTTTTTTTTTCTATATTAAGCAATTGTGTTAGAAAAATTAAATATTCTGAATATCAAAATAAGGAAGATCAATCATTATGTTAAAATTTTTACTCGAAGATAAGTCACTTGTTCTCTGAATGTGCTGAGTCATTGATCTTAACCATATATATTCTCGACTTAGCTCTCGTGCATTGCAAAAATTTTAACATGATTTGAGAAAGTGACTGTTATGGTTTGTTTCACTGATTGCCATGATATAGCAATTCCTCTACATGTAAATAGATAATCTGTTTGAGATTTAGTTTTGTGTAGATCATATAAATATCAAGAATATGCAAAACCAAATAATAACTCAAAATTTGATCATTTGAACAAAATAAACTCATATTAATTGTTTATCAGAGATAACGAAGTATATGCTTTAATTCCATTCTAATGTCTTTTTGTTAGAGAAGAATTGTATCTAGCTATAAATTTACTAAAAATGCAATATTTTATATTGTATTATTAGCAAAATACATAAATATACAAATTGCACTAAGATATGGTACTTCTAGACCAAGGAGTTGTTCAATATTATCATCGTGATGTTGAACTATATCTTTCTTCACATATCTATTGATTGAACTTGCATTTGAATGTTCAATAGATGTGCTTTATCAATATATTTTCTTTTTCAAAATTTTTCTTGTATTAGTTGGTTGATGAACACATAATTAACCCACTTGCTAATGCTCAATTTGCAAACCAAAATTTTATTTTTTCAAGATCTTTCATCTTGAATCCTTTCTTAAAATACTCTATTACCTTTAAAAGCTCTTCAAGAGTTTCAATTATATTTCAATCATCAACATATATAGTTATAATAACAAATTCTTACCGTGTTTTTTTTATAAATGATTTCTTTATAAAAATGCATGGAAATATTGGTTTATTTTGATATCTTTCTTTCTAACATAAATATCCACTCAGACAATTGTACCACATTTGTTCTGATTGTTTCAATCCATGTAATGATCTCTGTAACTTTATTGAATATAGTTCCTAAGAACTTCATTTATATGTTTCAGGTATCTTTGTCCTTCTAGGACTTTCATATAAATATAATTATCAAGAGGTCCATATAAATATGATGTGGTTACATCCATAAGACGTGTGTCTAGATTTTCATACATTATCAGGCCAATTAATTAAAATCTTAATGTGGTTGCATCCACCATTGGAGAATATGTCTTCTCATAATCAATACTAGATCTTTGTGAAAAATCTTGTGCAATTAATCCTGCTTTATATCTTGTGATCTTATTATCCTAAGTTCTTTTTCTTACAAATACTCATTTATATCTTATAAGTTTGACACCTCCTAGTGTGTTGACTACTAGTCCAAAAACTTGAAGTTTTGAAAGTGAATTTAAATGCGCATCAATTGCTTCTTTCCACAAAGACCAATCTTTTCTTCGTCGACATTCTTCAACAAATTTTGGTTCAGGATATATCCTCATTTTCGAATATAATATCAAGAGCAACATTACATTTGTGTTATCAACAACTACATTAGTTCAGTTTCATCATTTTTCTGTCATGATATAATTTATCGAAATCTCATTATTATCCTTAATTGTTTTATCTTCTTCGATATTTTTGTTAGGAGTTAAAATTTAGATTCCTTCTAAAACATCCATATTCTTAATCGAATTATTGACTCTCTTTCTTTTTCAAGGATTTATATCTTTGGAACCCATTAGTCTACCACGCCTCCCGTGTGTTTTAGATTCATTAATGATAACTTATTATTTTGAGGTATAAAATTTTTATGGGACATTTGTAGCTTTCTATATGTGACTTAGTAACCTTCTTTGCATCTATAAATGCATCTTGTAATTGATTTACTATATTTTACTAATGAATTACTTTCTGAACTTCAAGTTTACATTGCTCTATATATAATGATCTGAATGAAACAATAATGATACATTTCATGTAACTTCTTAAATTCTTCTTTCCCCTAATGTTGGAAATTTTGTCTCATTAAAATGACAATCAATAAATCGTACAGTAAATACATCACCCATCAAGGGTTCAAGATATTTAATAATTGATGAAAAATGAAATCCAACATATCATTTAAGAACCTATCTTAGTACATTATGATGAAGCAATTAGAACATATATTGTACATCAAAAAATTCTCAAATGAGAAATATTTGGCTCATGGCCATATGTTAATTGTAATGGTGACTACTTGTGATAAGCTGCTAGCATAATATGCACAAGTGACGCATCACGCAAAATATCACGTCTCCATAAAAATGCAGGAAGTTTAGCCAAATTCAATAATTAATTAAATATTCTTCCAAAAATATTTAATTAATCCTAATTCCTACATAAAAAATAATTTTTCACAAATATCTAAAATAACACCCAAATAATTCCAATAAAATTAAATAAATCCAAGAAAAATAAAATTAAAACTACCTTAATTTTTTGCGTGTTACAGTTTAGCTCTCAATGGTCTAGCAGTTAATTGCCACATTTTATAAATAATTATGCTAAACCATTTTGTGTATGAACATAAGTTACACTTATCTCAATAGACATACAATAATGATAAAATGCTTAGGATGTAAATTCTCCAACATTATCAAGTCGAATGTTTTTAATTGTATAATTAGGAAACTGTGCTCTTAACTTTATTATTTGATCAAGTAATTTTGCAAATTCGAGATTTCAACTTAATAATAAGCATACATGTGACCATCTGCAGATGTATCTATTAATACCATGAAATACTTTAATGGTCCACTTGGTGGGCTAATAGGTCCACATACATCACAATTTAATTTGTTTTAATGACAATACTAATCAATAAATTGTATCGTTGAAAATAAAAAAAAATGGTGGGATCAGGATAAGTTGTGTCGTTGAAAATAAAAATACGAATTATTTCTTGACACAATTTAATTTGTTTTGACATAATTTTTGTGTCATTAATTAACGACAAAATTTTGTGTCATTAAAAAAAATTTCGAATGAAAAAACCCCAATTTCAAATTTTTTTTAATTTCCACTCCCTCACGCAATTAAAACTAAATAAAAAACTTCAAAATTTCTCTCAAGCAAAAATATTTTCATCGAATGAAGCCTTAACGTAATTTTTTTTCTCTCTACCAAAAACGCAAAAAAAACTCTCATCAAACAAAGTGGGCTACCGCATCGTTATGAAGAACCCTTGCTTTCCAATTCTCTGCCACCCGCCGCCATCGATTCCACACTCTACCACTATCGTCGTTGCTGCCACCACTATCGTCGTTGCTGCCACAACAAGCTTTGCCATCAAACCCACCAATCTAGCCACTAACGTCGAATAAATTTATTTAGAAATAGGAGTTTTAATGACACTTGAAATCAAGAAAAAATGGGTGAGAGGGAATAAAATGTGTCGTTAAAAATAAAAATGTGAAATTTTTTGTGACACAGTTTTCTTGACACAAATTGTAACACAAATTGAGTTTTCTTGACAAAATTTTCGCATCATTAATTAACAACATAAATTATGTGTCATTAAAAATTACCTAATAAAAAATCAATATTTTCCTTCATCTGTACGCTTTCTGATTTAAAAAAATAATAATTTGACACTTTCATCCCTCTTGCAAACCACAATTGAAAAAAACTCTTACTTCATCCCACGTCCAGCTGTCTTTCTCTCTTGCAAATGCTCTTCGACGACATTTTCCCCCTCTTGCAAACGCTCTTCACGACTTTCCCTCTCTTTCACATGCTCTTCGCCTGCCGTTTGAAGGAGCTCACCAAATTTGCAGGTAGTTGAAGAATCTATGGACCATGAGATCGATCAAAGTCCATTTATGAGTTAGTTTGGTTAGATTATTAATTTATCTTTTGAATTATTGTAAAACCTTTCATGAGAATGTTTATTGATTATAACGAGTAGGAAAAAACCAACATAGCGTTAGCACATATCTTTAGAGGAGGAAACAGTTGGAGCTCATGCTAATAACGTGTTGTGAAAATGAGGCACGGCAAGACCATACATGATATTTGAGAAAATATAATATTAAAATAAATAAAATAAAATAATAAATAACGAAGGAAATAAGATATTAGTAACTTCTCTTCAAATTCCATTCCCATTTATTTTGAAAATTCATCAATGTGTATCACTCCTTCAAAACCCACCAAATGCCACTATTAATATGCAATTTGGCAAGCAAGAAGGTGAAATACATGACCACTGCGAATTGACATTTTCAAGACACATGACATAGGAATTAGATGGGAGAGAGAGTGATACATAGTTATATGGACACTAAACTTAATGGACATGAATATCTATTTATCTAATATTTATAATACTAACCTCATTTATTTATTTATTATTATTATTATTACTTTTTAAAAATCATTCACTTTCAAACTCTAAAGTTTTTGTATCAATTTAAACTCATAACTAATCATTGTAATCAAATCTAAACCTGAGCTTTCAAAAGTGTATTGATTAACATCGACTTCTTTCAAATCAGTTTAAAAATATCGTCAAAATTTTATAAGTGAATCAATTTAGAACCTTTGTTGGGAGATTATATTTGAAAATTGTCAATTCAATTGATTTTTAAATATGTGTGTATTTCTCCAAATATGGAATTAACAAAACAGACTATTAGAATTAATACACAAACAACTTAATTTTTTTTATTAAGAGTTTAGATTAGTTCGTTTGTGAAAATTTAGAAGTTTAATTGATGAAACTATATACCTCTCCTAATGAATATCTAAACGTAACAAAGAATTTAAATTAATACAATTCGAAAGTTTTAACGTAAAAAATTAGGATATTTTTAATTCCTACTTTTAAATTCAAATAATAAAAAACATGTCCCCTCGTCATTTTAATCAAGACTTTAATTCATGAGTAAATAATAAGTTAATTTTACTCGATATTACACCAAATATTAAATCTAATCTAGGTTAGATATGAATTTGGATAGTCCCACTAACTCAAAAATATCTTGAAATAAGAGGCAATTAAAATTACATTTTAATCCATCATCCAAAACAACATATAATGGCTTATAACTGGAGAATGGGATGATTTATGTTCTCTAATGACATTATTGCCACTTAAATTATGAACTATTGGCATAAAATTATTCATATACCACTAAGTACACCACATGCAAAACTTTCTATTCCATTATTTGTTTGATTGGTTTTCTTAGGATATTTATACTTTCTTCCACATCCCTATCCAACAAATTAATGGGTTTAATTTAAATGTGTTTGACAACTATTGAGTTGTCAAAATAGTTTTAAAGTTTATTTTAAACCATTTATATGAAAAGAGTATAAAAATAATTACCTTTGTAAAAAGGCTTCTATCTTTAGTCAATATAAATAGATCCTAAAGTTGGTAAAACTTTTTCTTGGAACTGATGCCCTAAATCTATTTGATTCTCCTGTTTTATTATCTTTGTAAATATAAATGATTAATTCAATAAAATTAAGAGTTATTTTGTTTGGTTTTATTTGTAATAACTCAATCAAAGAAACTAAGATCCATTAATATTATTTTATGTAAACTTAAACATGTATGGGTTGACATTTACAGTTGGATCATATTTATGAAATAAGAAAAATAATCTATAGGATAAGGTTGGTTGGGTGCTTTATATCGTGGTAGCACTTCGGATACAATTCACTTTGTAATTGTGACAATAATTGTGTACAATGTTATAAACAATGTGATATTAGTGTGGAGACACATGAGTGTGGGTATCATGTGCATAAATAGTTTGTATTAGACTGAAGCATGAAATGTTTAATTTTCACTACTAGAAAATTTGGGTTTTAACAACACAAAATTTGTGTCGTGAAGAGTTTCAACAAACAATTTTTGTGTCATTGAAGCCCTTGTCAAGAAAGGTTATTTAACGACACTTTAAAAAAAATGTCGTTAAATATGCTTAAATGACACCAAAATTGTGTCATTAATACCCTTACATTGACACAATAAATATGTCACCGTTATCTATAACTCAACACAAATATATTGTCATAAATACCCTTACATTGACGCTATAAATGTGTCACCGTCATCTATAACTCAACACCAATATATTGTCATTAATACTTTTATATTGACGCTTTCAATATACGTGTCACATTTATCTATAACTCGACATAAAAACATGTCATTTTTTTTTCATTGATGACACTTATTTCGTGTCATATTTAAATGTTTCGTTACACATAATTCTTGTCAAGAAATGTGTTCTCACTACACTGTTCCTGTTTAATAAATGTTATATATCGACACTTGTTTAGTGTCATTATTTTTCAATCCACAACACATTTGATTGTTGTAAAAATAATGAAATACATGATTCAACAGTATGCACATATGTTTAGAAAGATTTTTATATTGATAATAGAAAATGTAAATTACATTATCGGTAAAGGTTTTACAATAATAAAAAAGATAAACTAAATGTAATGCATCTATGTGGGGCCTAGTCTAATCAAACTAACGCATAAATGAGCTTGATCGATCTCATGGTCCACGAATTCTTCAACGACCTGCAAATTTGCAGAAAATAAACCTTAGTCAACATTCATTAAGTAAATGTCCAAACAAATTTCACCTTTTCAATAAGAAAACAAACAAACTTTTCAAAAGAAGCCAAGGTAAAAATAAATTACGAACAAGAGACGCAAAATTGAAATAAGAACAACATAAGCATAAACATAGTCTACAAGTGTTGCAAATGTAAGTTTCAATCCGTTCTTTATAGATCCATAAGAACAAAAAGAACCAATAGGATAGCCATTAGGGGTGTAAGAATCCGGGTTGAACTCGAATAACCTGGACTACCCAACCCATATTATAAGGGTTGGGTTGGGTTAGATTAAAATATGGGTTGGGTTGGGTTAAATTTTTTTTAAAAATTTTTTGGGTTAGGTTGAGTTTCGGGTTGGAGGGTTGAGAAATTCGGTTCAATCCAACCCAACCCGAATTAATATAATATATATATATATATATATATATATATATATAAATAACAATATATTATTTAATAAAAAAAACAATTAGATTTTCTTATTCTTTTAGGTATATATTGGGTTGTATTTTGAACTTTATTATTAATTTATTCTTAAAAATGAACTTCATGAACATTTATGGATAATTTTTTTATTTATCTATTTTAAGAACTTTGAATTTACTTGTGTTTATAATTTTGAATTTATTTGTGTAGTAACTTTGAATTTATGAATGTTTAGTTTGAATTTATTGTACGAAATTTTGAATTATGTATGTTTGAAATTTAAATGTAACAAACCTATACAACCCAATTTAAATGTAACTAAAAAAAACCTATACAACCCAACCTAATCCAACCCATATTTTACGGGTTGGGGTTGGAAACTAAATTCGGGTTGCCAACCCAAATAACCCAAAAATATGGGTTGGGTTGAGAAAACCAACCCAATCCGATTTCACCCCTAATAGCCATAGGATAATCATAGGTGACTCGAGCTTTGAGTTGTGAACTTCTGTCCTATGAGACGATTCTTTGATCTATATGCATGAGTGTGTGGTAGGTTTTGTTGACTTAACAAGTCTACTATTTTGGGGATTTTCCTATAGAAGGATGGAAACATGTTAAACTATCCAATATAAGAGTTATATTGGTTCAATTTAATAATGGACTTAGATAAATAATTAGCCGTATTTTCTAAGTTAATTAATTTTAAGTAAAATACTAAGTGGGAGAAAATAGGGTATATGATACTTCAATTTTCTTTTAACGTTTCTTCTTAAACATTCATACCGTGAGACTTATGCTTGGCCTCGAGGTGCTTTTGCTTGTGTCCCCCTATGGCTGGGGTGTGCACAAGTCAATAACAAGATGAATGTAGATTAATGTTTATACTAAGGGGGAGAGGGATGTGTGTCAGCACATCCCGTGGTCTCTTTCATTAGTTTTCTGTAAATTCTCATGCTCAGCCTCGAGGTACCTTTGCTTGTGTCCCCCCTACGAAAGGTGTTTGCATGGGATTTTACTCAAACTCCAAAAATGGATAGGAGTCTTTAGTTTTTGCTCCAATCGATTTTTCCTACGAATTACTTAGTGGAATGGAACACTAGAATCTAAAATGAAAGGTTACACTTCCATTTTTTTTTTAAAAGTAAGTTAACCATTTCTTGACTAAACAATGATGTAACTATTATATGAATAAAAGTTATTCTTGTGTAATATTTAGTTGAGATTGTCTCAATTCAATGAAAGAATAATTAATCACCCTACAATGGTTTTTATCACTTTACCGAAGCATCATTGTAAAATAGATATCACCTAAGATATATTAAAAAAAATTCTAAATTGATTGGTTTTCTATATAAAAAATGCTAATATAAATAAATTGTATGTTTTCAACAATTTGATAATGACAAGTGTTACTTTGAATATGTTGGCTGCTGATAAACTTAACGACAATAATTATGCATCTTGGAAAAATACTATCAACATTGTGCTAATCATCGATGACCTACGATTTGTCCTAGTTGAGGAGTGTCCTCAAGTCCCAGTTGTTGATGCAACTCGAACTGTTTAAGAAACATATGAACGTTGGATCAAGACAAATGAAAAAGCTCGAGCATACATCCTCAAGCTTATCTGAAGTATTGGCTAAGAAACATGAATCAATGCTCACTGCTCGTGAGATCATGGACTCCTTGAAGAAGATGTTTGGTCAGACCTCTTATCAGATCAAGCATGATGCTTTGAATACATTTATAATACTCATATGAACGAGGAATCCTTAGTGAGAGAACATGTTCTCAATATGATGGTTCATTTCAACGTGGCAGAAATGAATGGAGTAGTCATCGATGAAGCCAGTCAAGTTAGCTTTATTTTGAAATCTCTATCAGAGAGTTTCCTACAATTTAGAAGCAATGTTATGAACAAAATTGCTTATACCCTTACCACCCTTTCAATAAGCTACAAACCTTTGAGTCTCTAATGAAAATCAAGAGACAAAAGGGAGAGACAAGTGTTTGTACTTCCATAAGAAAGTTCCATAGAGGCTCGACCTCTAGAACTAGTATGTGCCTTCTTCATCTGGCACTAAGAAGTGGAAGAAGAAGGGTGGTCAAGGAAATAAAGTTAACCCCGTTGTTGCTAAAACTAGCAAGAAAGCCAAGGCTGCAAAGGGAATATGTTTCTATTGCAACTAGAAGGGACATTGAAAGAGAAACTATCCCAAGTACTTGGCAGAAAAGAAGAACACCAAACAAGGTAAATGTGATTTACTAGTACTGGAGACTTGTTTAGTGGAAAATGATGATTCAGCCTGGATAATAGATTCAGGTGTTACTAACCATGTTTGTTCTTCATTTCAAGGAATTAGTTCCTGGTGGTAGTTGTAGACTGGAAAGATGACGATGCGGGTTGGAACTGGGCATGTGATCTCAGTCTCAACGGTTGCAGAGGGAGAGCTTCAACTTTGTTTACAAAAATAATTTCTTTTATTAGAAAATGTATATGTTGTTCCTGATTTAAAAAGGAACTTGATTTCTGTAAAGTTCTTACTAAAACAATCTTAATCTTTAACTTTTAATGTAAGTAAAGTGTTTGTTTGCAAAAATGGTGTTGAGATTTATTCTGCAAAATTAGAAAATAATCTATATGTGTTAAGATCGCTAACATCTAAAAACCTCCTTAATACTGGAATGTTCAAAACTGCAATGACTTAAAACAAAAAAGACTTAAAATTTCTCCAAAAGATAATGCTCATCTTTGGCACTTAAGATTAAGGCACATAAATCTCAATAAGATTAAGAGATTAGTAAAGAATGAACTTCTAAGTGAGTTAGAAGAAAATTCTTTACCTGTATGTAAGTCGTGCCTTGAAGGTAAGATGACCAAAAGACCATTTACTGGAAAAGGTCATAGGGCCAAAGTGAAAGGATTAGAGCCATTGGAAGATTTTACAGAACTGTAAAACTCAATTTAATTTGAAATTTAAAAATATCAAATACATTGAAAAATACAGTAACAATTTCTATAACCTAAACTAAGGTTAAGTATAACGCCCCTGAAAATTAAGATAATTTTTAGAGTTAATTATCTTAGTTTTATTTAATTATGTTTAATTTATTGAGCATTTATTTTGAAGATTATTTGATTTTGTGGACATTGAAATTAATTAGATATTTGTTGGATGAATATTTAATTAATTAGAAGATTTGAATTTGTGGTGTTTGTTACGAATTTAATTTTATGTTATGAGATTTTAAGTAAAGTTGTGGAAATTATTTGGTTTTATGGAAATTGAAATTTATTTAAATAACTTGTATGTTATTTAATTAAATTGAAGGGTGAAATTTTTTGTTAGAGATTTGATAATTATATATATATATATATATATATATATATAATTATGAAAAATAGTAAAGATGATAAAAAATTTTAAAAATAGCAAATTTTACAAAATATCTACAACTTATAGCAAATTCTATCACTTATATTTATTGATATGCTATAGTGATAAAATACAAAATTTTGCTATAGCTTGTAAATGTTTTAATTTATTTTGCTATTTTTAAACATGCCCCTAAAGATAATTCTATTTGTGAAAAATTAATTATATGAAAGATAATTGATTATTTGGAGAGAAAATATTTGTTTGGAAAGAAAAAAAAAAGAAAAATAATAAGAAAAAAATTATATTTTGGAAAAATATAATTTTTTTATAAAAGTATAATTATTTTGGTAAAAGAATAAAGTTGTTTGAATTTGATGAGATTTATGGAAGAGAGAGAGGATTTTATTTTTGAAAAAGAATAATTATTTTTGGAAAGATAAAAGTTATTGGATGAAAGATTTTATTGAGGAAAGATAATGAGAATAAAAATATACGTTTATATTATATTATATTATATTATATATATATATCCTATAAGGAAAAGGAAAAGGACAAGAAAATAATAATTATAACTATTATTATATGGGTTATAAATAGCATTGGAATGCTCAAATTGAAAAGAGAAGTAGAAAAAGAAAAGGTTATTCATCTTGAAATTGATTTTGGTTGTATGCATTTGGAAGGTCCCTTTAGCAAATCTTGAAGATTTAAATGAAGAATTTTTTTCATCAAAGTTGAATTGGTTTCAACCTCAATTTTGGGTAAGTTAATTTGGGAGAATTTTTGGATGAAAGTTAATTGTTAATTTTATTACTTAAGATACTTAAATTTTCTTTTAAGATTAAAATTAAACTAATTGGAGAATTTTAATTGTCAACAAATGAATATTTTTTTTAGCTAATCTCAGGTAAGAGATTCTACTACTAGACCTTTGAATAAATTTTAAGAGCTTGCATGTATTTTTCATTATGCATTATGCATAATGTGACTGATATAAATGACTGAGTGTTTGAGAGATGTGTTATGACTGATATGTTATAACTGATATGTTTACGATACATGAAATATTAATTACATGGTAAGGACGCTACGATTGATATTGATGCCATATTATGATGCTTATGATATGTGACATTGCTATGGATGAGTGTTCTGTTAGCTTTGTTTGTTAGAGTCGTACCTGTATGAATCCTTTGGGATCACCACATATTTATGCTTGTGTGGCTAGCTTTTAAGGGTGATTCATTCGGGTTCACCGAGAGCCCAGATGTGTCCCTACGAGACCACTAGATACCGTGTGTTCAGAAGCACAATAGTTATGCGATACTTTCTTACAAGACTTTAATAAGAAGTTAACAGACACCTAACGAGATTAGTAGTGGGTCCATTACTGAGTATGTGTTTATACTCTTCATTTTCTATGTTTAATATTTTAGGCAAAGGTAAAAATAGAGGAAATCTGGCGAGTGAGACAGAAAGGATTCCTTGTGACTCTGCCTCTTCCTCACAACATTTTTTGCACCTCTTCTTTTTCTATTTCTATTTCTTTTGCATTCGAAAGAGGGTGATTCACCCTCTCTCTCGTCTAACAAGGCGTACTCTCTTTTCCTATATGGTTCTCAGTCTAGGAAAAAAGAAGGATTCCTGAATGGACTTGATTAACGAGGGATGGATACCTGCTCTCAAGTCTCTTCTAGTTGGATATAAAACTCGTTTTGAGTTATTAGTGCAAAAACGGGCCTAGAGATCTCCTATCGCCTCAATGAACAAAGGCTAGGTGAATGAATTAGATGAAGCAAGACATCCTTATTTTGCATTCAAGATCCTAATTCAGAGTTCTAGCTTCGTAACCTCTCCCACTATTGAAAATATATATGATTCCTCCTCAAATCATCAAATTTCATTGATCATGGACTTGAGCTTTTCTATATTAGTTTAACTAATTAATCTTCACCTCAACTGGGATAAGATCCTCTTTATTTTCTTCTTCCTCATACTCAAGATAAGCGAGTAGATCTTTCTTATGAAGTGACCTCCCCCACTCCAAGAAAGAGATAATACTGTTGCCTCTCCTTTCAGTCGAGCCTTACCTACCTTTTCTGCTCATAAAATGATCATTAATACGAATGGAGATTTCATGTACTTTTGAATGGAAGAAGACTTCTGACTCGTTCTGGTACTCATGAAAGGACGACGGATTCCCTGGTACAGGAAAGCAACTTCCAACTTCTTCAACAACAATTGATACGGATGAAAGAGGTGGGGTTCTTCGAGTCGAGCTCATATGCACCCTTGTTTTTGCTTACTCTTCCTTCCTCTCTCTTGCTACTTTGTGCTTCTAACTTTGGTCAAGCTTGTACCTCTTAGGCCATGCCCACTACGCAGTCTCACTTTCCGTTAGAAAGTCTTATAAATTCATACCTTTCGAATCCAAGACTTATGAGAAGAACCTCACTTCCTTTCGTACTCTGACTCATACTTAGTCTTTTATGAAAACCTATCTCCCCTACAAGCAAAAGAAGCATATTTTCAATCCTCAATCGAGTAGCCCCACTCCCAAGAACTGCTACGTGGGCTTCTTAGATGAGACGGATGTAGAGCCAACTCTACTGCTTCAACTGGTCCCGCCCGCTGGTTACTTTGATAATTTAGAGTTTTCTAGCGCTTGAGCTTTCTTCTCCTTCTCAACTTCATTCCTCAATGGGTCTTGCACAAGACCCCTTTATTTATGGATGTTCATTGAGCATTGGGTCTCACTACTTTTCCTAATAGGTCAATTCGCTTACTCCAGAAAGAGATGAAAGAGCATTTCCTTCCTATTCTCACTCCGTTGCTTATTACTCAGACTCTGCCAACACTTTCATTGAAAGAGATGAAACTGAGAACAACTCTAACCCGCGACAAACTTCTTCTGGGATCGCTGATGGGACCTACTCATACTTCCCTTCTCCTTTGCTACTGATTCTCTTGCCCCTCGTTCACTCTATTGAGCCGTCAACTCCTTCTCCACCTTTATCTTCTTATCTTTTTTAGAAGGAGCCTTGTCCTCTCTTTTTCTCTATCTCGTGTACTAAGATAGATGATTCAACCTTTACCCTTAATATTGATACTAAGAGCCTACCCAATCGTACATATACAATTTTAGATCGAACCCTCATTCATCTATTTTGGAAAAGGAATATCAAAATACCATCAATACTTTGGGACATTAAGGATCTCTAAAAGGCGAAGATTAATTGAGTCGACTGAGTTGGAGAAGGAGAGTGGGATCCATCTCGATCTTAGATCTCTAGTTGAGGTAGGTTAGAGACTCTTTCATCCAGCCTAGAAATAAGGTGTACTCATTCCGATCCCTTATTGTCTCGTCCAGATACTCAAAGAATGGGGGCGTCCTCAGGAGGAAAGACTTTAGACTTAGGGAAGAGTTCCTGATATAAGCGACCACATAAGGAGGAACCATAACCCCAAGTTCAAAAGATAGGGCTAAGACAACGTGATTAGACAATGCAAATGCCAGTCACAATGAGTCGTTTTGCTCTTCTGGACAAGTGAAAAGAGGAATACGCCTCAGTTAGAGGGTTACTCCAAATGGCACTCGCCTTTCCAAAGACCAGATTCTCATGAGCACGTGAAGCGGGTAAGAAAAAATAGGGATGAGTCCTTATGAGACACTTCCCTACTTCCTTCTTCTTCCTTCTTCGAGCATGCATGATAGAGAAAATCAAATCCATGTACGGAGAACCAAGAAGCAGTTCGGTCATGTACAAACTTCTTCTTTGAGCTAGTTGAAATTTGATGAGGATCCTAAAGGGTGCTTCAGCTATAGGATTTTCCTTCCTGGTAAGGGCCTTTATTCTTTTTATTGGTCCTAGTCCACTCGACTTACTTTTTTTCCACGATATGGATATAGCTATCGTTGACGCTGAGAGAGAGAAAGTCTTTTGAGGGACTCCCCCCAACCCTTATTGCACCTCTCGTATGACCTCCTTATGTGGATTCCTTACCCTCTTCTTTCAGCTCCTTGAATACCAAATTGAAAATTTAGATATTTATTAAACAATTCATAAAATTTAAAGTTTAACTATTTGATTAAAAATAAAAGTTGAAAGAACTATTAAGCATTTTTTAGATATCACTTTCAATTTTTGTATTTAGTTTTTTTTGGTAAAACAAATGTAAAATATAAGTGTTACATAATAATCTTCATTTATCAAGAATAACTTTCTTTATTATCCTACATCTATTCAATATGAATATGTGGCCATAGGATCTTTTACATTGATAAAAGACAATTTGAACTCATTGGATCTTTCACATTGACCAAAAACAAATTGGAGCCATGAATTTTCTTGATGACCAAATTCTCATGGACTAAAATAAGAGGGAATCTATTGATTGTCAAATCATCCCAAGATCTCAAATTAAGTGAATTGTGAAATGAAATAAAGAACTTTACTTATAAGATAGTTTGATATTACTCTATAGAAAGAAAGTTTGTAACTCCTATCTTTCTATTCTTAACCGTAATCTCACGTTATTCGATTACAATTATCTTTTTTTTTAAAGATAAAAATTTAACTTCATGTAAAATAATGGAAAATTTGCATACTTGACCTAAAATAAAATGCTCAAATGAAAAATTGATACTTTTTAAAGCTATTTTTATTGGGTTTTTTTTTGCTTATGTTATCACTATGTAAAATTACTACTTTTAACTTTAAATGTTTTTTCTACTCTTCTCTTCCTTTTGTAACTTCTTTTTGTTCTTTTTTCATTTTTTTTCCTTCCTTTCATCTCTCATTCTTTTTTTTTTTCTTAACCATTCTTTTCTCTTTCCCTTTTTTTATTTTTTTACATTTCTTCTTCCATCTTTATACTTCTTTTCTTCTGTGTCTTCTTTTGGGATTTCTTCTTCCTTTATTTTAGCATTTCTACTCTTCCTTTTCCCCTTTTTTTGGTTTTTTGTTTCTTTAAGAATTGAGTATGAGTGACAAATATGTATAAATAAAATAAAACATAAAACATAAAACATCAAGTATTGAGTAATAAGCATCGAGTAGCTAATATCTACTATCGAGTATCGAGGATCCAGTATATAGTATATAACATAAAACATATAATATAAAAAGTTTCAAATATAACAAAGTCTATCAGTGATACATATTGGTCTATCAGCGATAGAAATTACGAATAGAAATTATTACTGTCACTAATTACTTATTTCTAGATTTCTATCGTTGATAGATAAATATTTGTTACATGGTCTATTAGTGATAGACTCTTTATCATTAATAGAATTTGACAAATTATGTTATATTTAAATTTTTTTTAAATGTTGTTATATACTTAATTATTTGGAATATAATTGTTTTATTTGCAACTATCACTAATATAAACTATAGACCATCGAGTATCAAGAATTTACTATTGAGGATCGAGCATCAAGTTCATGGATGGTTTTTAGGGACGAATTGGTAAATTCACAAGATGGTGACGGATGTCACTTTTCATACTCTTTTAGAACTAAACCAATTTTTGTTTGAAAATTTGTAGAGCAAAACTTGAGCCATTCTCTAACTTTTTATTTATATATTATCTTCATAACGAAGGCAAATCTTAAATCTTTTCTTTATAACTTTTCAATGAAAGATATTTTACAACAAACATTCTTCCTTTGGCCTGTGCTCTAATTTTCAATACCCATCATCATTATTAACAACGCCACATTGCTTTCGAATCTGCCCTTCACTGCCAG
>JBBPDI010036401.1:0-21641 GCA_037974545.1 Cucumis variabilis
TACACGTCTAACAGATGAGTTTATAAATTAATTTTATAAAAGCTACGGATGATTTTTGAAAATAAACTAAAGGAAAAGATGGATTCACTGTCTCAGATTTGAATTTAAATTTTCTATTTACTCAATTTCTGCAAGCTTTAAATTATTTTAAATAATAAAATTATTTATTATCTAATATAGAAAAATATATGCTATTTATTATATAATATAGAAAAATAGATCAGGTTATAGATATAATAATATATATTGGTATATCCCGGACAACATATAACAACGATATTTTGTTATATATTCAATGGTATTTGAAAATATCTTCTTCACTAGTTCAAGGCTAATTTTAACCCTTAAGAATGTGAAGATTAGCTAATTTTAACCCTTAAGAATGTGAAGATTAATTTCAATAATATAGTTTTACGTCATCAATATCATATAATTATCAAATAATATTTATTTTTTAAAGCTCAAAGTTAAAATGGGTGACATTTATATAAATTTAATATAAAATAGATAAAATAGAAATTTATGGCATAGGTTGATACAATCCAATAAATTTGAGTTCAATTTTCAACTTTAATCTTATCTCTAAACTAAATTATAAACATGACCTTAAATCAAAAGGTCAAAATACATATGATTGATCAAAAGATTAGGGGTTGCTATCAACCTTCTTAAAAGGAATTAAAACATTTAAAATGAAAATGACCACTTTCAAATTTGACCATAAATTTTTGTCAACCAAATTTGACTTTTTTTTTTTGGTCAACTAAAGGTGAATTCGTAATTCTTGTGTGCAGTTCTAAAGGAAGAAGGAGGTTCAAGTTCAAGTATCATCATCTCCGTCGTGACGGCGGCAACAACCGCACCTACAATGACGGCAGCATTTTCCGGCGAGGATAGAATAAGAAGAAGATACAGAGGAGTAAGACAGAGGCCATGGGGAAAATGGGCTGCCGAAATTCGGGACCCCCAGAAAGCTGCTCGAGTTTGGCTTGGCACTTTCGATACTGCAGAGGCCGCCGCTCGAGCCTACGACGGCGCCGCCTTGCGCTTCCGAGGGAGTAAAGCCAAGCTCAACTTCCCTGAATTTGTCTCTGTTTTTCCACCGTCGTCTTTACCGACAGCCACCCATTTGGCGTCGTCTCCTGTGGTGGTACCGCCGCAAGATGCCATTGGAAACTATCTACAATATTCTCGTTTGCTTCCGATCTCTCGCGAGACCTCTAGCCAGTCGGTGCCGGCGTTTGAGAGGGTGCTCTGTAATTCGCCATTAGTGAATCCATCCTCTTTGGTTTCATCTTCTGGCGTTTCGAATTTTCCTTTTCCATTGTCTCAGCAACAAGTTAGACACTACCTCCCAACGGAAAACCAGAGCCAAGGCGGCGGAGGTTCTTCGATGTCGTTTCCGACGGGATTCAGCTATCGTCCTCCGGCAAACAGCTGATGGTTTATGATTGGACTGCTGAAATCTAGTAGTGCCTACTGCCATTAAGATTTGACAGTTATTTAATATTTTAAAAATATATATGTATAATCAGGTCGAATGCTATAATTCTTTAAAATTTTTAGGTTAAGCCACACTTTTCCTTAAAGGAATTAATAACATACTTGGAAATTTGTAATACATATTTTTAGGTTTAAATGGTTTTTTTGGGTAATCAAATATTTAGTTTATTTGTAAAAGTGTCTATCTTACTTGAACTTTTAAAAATAATATATTTTAATGTAATTCTCTGATTGGTGAGGTGATTTTTATATGATTGGTGAAGTGAATTTTATATTTGTATTTGTATGACTAAAATATCAAATAAGAATAATTTTAATAATATAAGATTTTATTTTTTAGTTAAAAGAATATATGGTAAATTAATGTTTTTATGGGAAACATAAAAAGACAATGTCATTGTCGTTATATTTCAATTTATATGTTTGATGCAATTCACTCACATATAAAATTTTTAGATATGTTTTTTTTGTGTTCCTCCCAATCATTTCTTCTTCCTTTCTTGGGTTTATATGAGTTATTTGAAAGTATTTGTTTATAATTTCGTAGAGTTTATTTTAATTAAACAAGTGTTGTACTTATTTTATTTTATTTAGTTGATTTTTACCTTATCATGTATGTTAAACACTAATATGTTAATTCTATTTTACTCAATGTCGTTTTTTAGATTTGCTTTAAGATTACATTTCAATTTGAAAAATAAATAAATAAAGGGTGAAGAGTCGAGAGGAGATGTGAGAGATTTATATTTTGGAGAAAAGAAAAACAAAATTAGTTTTTAATTTGGATTTTTTGATTTAGTGTGTTAATTATAGTATATGTTGGCACAAAAGATTTATAGAATAAACTAGTAAGATTTATTGATTATTTATCTATTTAATTAATATGATGAATCTAGAGTCTTATCATATGAATATACAAAACCATGTTATCATTCTGCATTCCATTAAAGAGTTATGGAATCCTAACGACAGGGACCAAAGTAAGTTTTTTTTCACCAGTTCAAGGGCCAAAACAGACACTATTTAAAAATTTATGGACCAAAATAAAATAAGATGCAAAGTTTAAGGACCATATTTTAATCTTATTTTTAAACTATAAAATTTATACTAATTTAGGTTTTTTTTATAATTTAATCAGTATCATTAAAAAACCTTAAAAATTAAATGTTATTTTTCATATAATGGCATGGTTCTTGACGTATATAAAAAAGGTTGGATTTTGGATTAATTTATTGATTTTATATAGTAAGAAATTTTGTTGTTCTTATTATCATTATATAAGAATTTCGTATAAGCAATTGCTTAGGATAAAACTTAGAACCTAATAAACAAGGTTCCTTACTATAGTATGAGTATTTCAACTTTATGTAGAGACATAAACGTGGATCAAGTTGGAGTAATAGTTTAAATAGTTTATAATATAGGAATAAAGTTGGACACACCTTGTTCTGGTCGGGACACTATGGATGCAATCCACCTTGTAGTTATTATTAGAGGAGTGATCCCAAGCGATGCTCATGTAGAAACATGCAAGTAGGGGCATCCTATGCATTGAGATTGTATAAGATCAGACCATAAAATAGTCACTTTTATATTATAAAACCTTTAACTTATTAAAATTGACTATATTTCGATTATTAATGACTTAGGGTAACTCAACCTTAATCTTGAGCTAACTATGAACTTTTGTTCACACAAAATTATCCTTAGATCTACATAGATGAGGGGCAGTTCATCAACATTAACCCAATAGACCTTCCATTTCAGTGGTAAGCTAGATTGGGTGGATAGCTAGGGAAGTAGTACACGATTTCACTTTTGTCCGCTTTTAGGGTTAGTAAATAGATTGTTCCTATAAGTGTTGACTTCAAGTTTTGAACAAAGGGGTCCTGCACTCTCATTGACCCGAGCGAGATTTTATTTATAGGTTGGACCTTAAAGCAATTGTTCATTAGAGGATCAGCTGAAGGTTAAGGAACACGATGTAATCTTGAGGGTAAAACAGTAAATTGACTTAGTCGAATTTACTAACAACTTATGAAGAGTCAACTTACCTAATTATGGTTATATCAGCTAGGTGGACAAAAATCCTACGGTGAGGAGAGTACAACTATGAGTTATAGTGGACAATACTCCTGATTAGTTAACGAATGTTGATTAACTTAGTTAAAAGAGTTTAGCAGTTAATTAATCTTGGATTGTTGGAGCTCACGATATGTAGGTCCATTAGGTCGCTCTACTAGCTTGTTATGGATTTAAACTTAAAACAGAGTGATCAAAAATTGAAAATGTTCGAATTAGTTGAAAAATGATTTTTTAATAATATTTAATATAATTAACAATTACAATTGAGAGAGAAATGATATTTAAATCAGATTTAAATATCACAAATTTGAATTACGTCAATTGGATTGATTGGGTCAATCTATATTCATATTAATTCAAATATTAAAAAAATACACATGTTTAAGTTAAGAAATTACATGAAAACTTAAAACTAAAACTTGAAAACATAATTCTAAACGTTGTGGATGTCAGTTCTCCCATGCCTCCCAATCTACAAAGACAAAAAATTAAATATCAAACATACATACAATATAAAATCTAAAAAATTCATATAAATTTTAGTTAAAAAACATTCAACAATTTCAATATATACAATCTACAATCCACAATATACAATACACATACAATCGAATATACAATATACATTTATTTTGACAAAAAAATAAATACAACTCTTCATTGGAAAGTAAAGACAGCGAAGTAACTCAACAACGAAAAGAGGATGGCAGGCCACAGACAGCGACGACGGCAGGCAAGGACTTGACGAACGACAACTCACGGTGGACGACAACACTCCCTCTTATCTTTTTTGTTTTTCTCATTCGTTTTCGTTTTCTTGTGTGTTCTATGTTCTGTGACCACAACATTTTATAATAAGAGGTTCTCGCGACGCAACATGAATACATCATGAGAACTACCTATTTCCGATGCCATAAATGATAACGTTGGCATTTTTCAGTAATCCCGACGTTGTCACTTATGGTGTAAGGAAAAACTTTTCAAAACTTTTCAAACGTCACACTTTTCTCCGACGTTGTCAGATCCTAGGTCGGAAAAAGTAGGCCAATCCCCACGTAGTCACTTTTGGCGTAAAAAAAGTTACAATAATTACTTAAAGGTTGAACCTTTGCCGACATGGTCAACGCCAACATCAGCATAGGTGGAGCAATTGTCAATGTTATGCAGATATGCATCGGGATTGCTCTAAATTTAAATAATAATTTCAACTTTTCCCGACGCCATCATGCTTGACGTCGACAAAGATCTCAATTTGTGACGCCTTTTTCACGACGTCAGGGAAAGGTTCTTTTCCCAACATCGTTATCTTGACTTTTGTTTCTATGTCGCGAGAACCCTTTTTTCTTATTAGTGACTGTATTAACTCAAGAATTCATATCTTCATGTTTAATATATTTTACTTAGTACTCATAAAAAGGAATTTCAAATGGGCTACACTACAGCTTTAAGTATTTCAAGTTGTAAGACTTCCATTAGCGAACGATATATGTTTTTTTAAAAGTTAAAGACTTTCGCTACTGATAGTTTTATGATTTTATATTTTCATGTCATGTGTTAGTTGAGGTTGTTCCAGAGGTGAACGACTTTAACTAACATCACGCCACATCTCTGGCCAAGCAAGTAAGTGCCTAGGGAAGGGTGTGACTACTTTACTCTATCACTTGGTCAACATTTGTCACCAACTATTCAAGAGAGTAAGTAGCAAGGACATAACTAAACATCAACAGGTGTGGTAGCTTGGCGTCGAGAGGTTGTCACCCTTAAAAGAGAAGTAATGTGATTCTTTTAAGTAATGAAATCTAGATAGCAATTTTTTAATTAATCTTTATCATTTTCATCCCAAGAGGTGAGTAAGTGTGGCAGATAGACACTGAAAGGTTCTCGCCTTAATTAGAAGATGATTATTAATTAATCTCTATCGTGTCAAGAACTATCGCATGGTTCAAACGCCTATGACACGGAGGTTTTTTCTTCACACTTTTCTACCACAAGTTAGTTCACTCTCCACATTTCCACCACTTCTTGTCACCTTTTACAAAATCTCTAGTGTAGATACTAGTTTTAATACACATACAACCATTTACTTTATACTCTATAGAAGTTGTATACCACCTAGATGATAAGTAGATCTTATAACTAAGGTTTGACAAAAATTTTCTGTGTTCGACCCTAGCTTACCTGTAACACCATGAACTCTAAGGTAATCAATTTTAATCAAATTGCTTTATTTTTAGGATTTTAAATTTTGTTAGGTGTTATTTTTATTACTTTTGGCTTGGAAGAGAAATTTAATTAATGGGAAAGAAAAGAAGTGAAGGAGAAAAAACAAATTGGAAAGGTAATAATAATAATAATAATAATAATAATAATAATTATTATTATTATAAAAAAAAATTAAAAATTTCCTCTTCCTCCTTTCTTGCGCTCGTCACCCCCCTCCAATTTTTTCTTCTATTTTCCTTTCTCCATGCCCTAGTGGCGCAGTCACTTAGCCTCACCGTCGGTTGCCGTTCGCTCACCTTTAACAGCTCGCTCCAAGTCTCTGAACGTGAACAACAATCGACGAACCGTGTCCCTTTTCCGTTTGCAAGCCATCGATTGTTTGTGAGCCACTTCGTCCGTTCGAGTCGACCACCTCTAATCCTCCATCGTCGTCAGTTGCTCAGAACCAGCGTCGCCTCCCCTCTCATCTGTCGTTCGACCCGTGTCTCGTCTTTGTTCATGTGAGAGACAGCTGCGGGGGTTCTTTTCCAGTCGTGTGTGCTTTTCTTCGATCGCTGCTTCTGCTTTGCTGTGAACTATTTGGGTGAAAAGATTTGAGTAAGGTTAAATGGTTGCCTTTGTATTTTTTGCATTGTGAAAGAAATTGTAGATATTTATTTTAGATGTAATGTCGATTGATTGGTTGAAGTGACATTCTTGAAGGTATCATTGAAGTAAACACACCCTTGATTTTTCATTAGGTTGGGTTGGCTTCGTCTCTCCATTGGTGGGGTAAGTGCTAAATTCATAATTGGGTGAATTAGATAGATAAAGTTAATTGGAAAGATATTGATTCTGTTTAATACTGTTTAGGTGGTTGTTGTTGGAGTTAGTTCGAGCAAGGGAACTTGCATAAAAATTAAAGTAAGGAACTTTCTACTGGACTCACCTATAAAGTAAAATATGTTGGTTGTATGTTGACTTTAGACTGAGGATGGATGTCAGATATGACATATATGTATATCGAAGTAGATTTGAGATTTAATGTATGTTGTTTCTGATTAGGAAAAATATAGATATATGCATGGACTGATGTGGACTTAATGTTGAGTGCATATTGTGATTGACTGGATATATATATATATATACACATATGGATGTTGAAATGACTGAAACTCATAGATGTTGGTTATATAGAGTGTGGATTAAACAGATGGATTGTTGTTAGATTAGATGTAAGATATACCAAAGTATGACTGTGTACTTGTGAGCTGAGGGGATGTTATGATTGTTTAGCTTGTCTGACTGTTGTGTGATATGTTACTGACTGACTTGGGCTAAATTAGAATAAGATGACCGTTAGGGGTTAACTGAAGGGTTTATGTGTTGAAGATATTTGACTGTACTTTGAATAACTGTTAAGATGTTTAGAATAGACTGAGGGGAAAATTGTTAGTTTCCTATTAGGTAGTTTACCTTGTATGTGTCCTACGGGATCACCACTTTTTATGCATCCTACAGGAGCATTAGACTGATATGTGTTTCTGCAGAATACTAGACTGATTTATGCATCCTTCGGGGCGTTAGACTGATTATGTGTATCCTATGGGATCACAAGACTGTGACTATGCAGGGTACCCCCAATAGGAAGTTAACAGTTTATTTTCCCCTAACGGGCTCAATAGTGGGTCTCTTAATAGGTATGTTTATGCTCACCCTTTTACGTTTAAATTTTTCAGGCAAAGATAACAAGGGAGGGGGACCGACAAGGGGCAAGAAGGAGCCGTGATTTCCATAGGGGGTGTCCTCAAACTGCTTCTACTGGATGTTATGTTTTCTCGTTTTCCTTAGTACATGAGACTGTTTAGAAGTTTTTAAGACTGAATTGGGTTCATGAACTATTGTTTTGTAAACTGTACTTCTAAAATTTTGGTTATTTGAAACAAGGCCCGAACTTAAGTTTTTCTTTGATCGTATAATTTCAAATGAATTTTAGCATATTTTGTGTCAATTGAAGTGTCTTGTCAAAATTAATGACTTCAACTTAGATAGAAAAGTTGGGTCGCTACATTACTAAAAAAAACCTATCATTTTGCTTACACTTGGGCAAGCGATAGAAATACTTGTACTATATATTTATCATTTAAAAATCAACAACACATAGATCGGAGACCAGCACCTTTTATCGTATATATTCCTATCCTAATCGCCTACTAAGATATTACTATAACATATCTATAAACAAATGTTGCATCACATTATAACAACCAATGACTCTTATAACATGCCACCTCAAAACATAAACATACATTACCCTTTCATATTCTTTTCGTCAAGAACAAGAACCATTCCCACGCATAGACTACCATGATTTCCTTTTCATCGACAGCATACCTTGGACAACTTCTTGGTTTATTTTTCTCTTCTTAGGAAACTAAGCTCAATACAATTTTTTTATGCACTGGCCAACTTCACTCCACCATACAGTTCTTTTCTACATGACTGCCTTTATTCATTAAGTGCACATAATGGTTAGAATTTGTTGATAGGGATAAGACTAATGGTTTACGCACAAACATAGTATACAATCATTGAACATAATACCAAGCAATCATTGAACATAATACCAACTTTCTTTCGAAACCATTCCTTTTATAAACATTAACATATGAGCAATATTACAAATCAACTAGAAATTTAAAAGAAAACTTTTAAATCTTTAAACATTTTGGGAAATAACTCACTGACTAAATTTTCTTCTTTAGGACTCTTAGCTTATGATCTCTTTTTCTCTCCTAATAACAGCTCTTCACTTAGCTCTTCTTAACAAACTTTTAGACTAACCCTCTTTTCTTTTGGCCTCTTCTCCTATTTATATTACTCCAAAATCAGATTAGTCATTCTTAATTTCACTAAAGCTTGCTAGCTCCTGCTTAAGGTGCTACACGTGTAAGCTTAATATTTCTCATGAACATGCTTAGCTTAAACTCTTACACTTGGCCTATTACTTAAGCATAATTAGGAAATTTTCCAGAACTTTCCTAACTCTCCACGCCTTGTCTCAGCTCGCCTTGCATCCGAACGACTTTCTTTTTCCTGCATTGCCAAACTTTCACCCGAGCTACCATTCAGAATGCCTACTTCAAAATTACTCTTCTCAAAACACTACTTGTTATTTTATATACATATGTTTTACTCGTGGATTTGTCATGTTAAGGCTCTAAGTGAGCAACTATTAGGCGACTGAATAGGGTTATGCGATAAAAGGTACATTCTTCATGCGTTGCAAATTTCTAAAGATATGTATGTAGTACAAGTTTTCCTCTCTATCGTCGAAGTGCAAGTGAAGAGTGGTTTCTTAGTAAGTTCAGGATCGAACACAGGGAATCTAAAGCTCCTAAATGTCTTATCGTGTAGCTAAAATCATGCGGTATAATCTATACAACATTGTTATAAACAATATACTTTTATCCTAGTTATTTACACTATGGTGCATGACGGTGCAAGGTGAGCATGGCGATGAAGTGAAAGTGGAGAGTGAACTTAGTTTTAGGCATGGCGAGAAAGAAAATTTTAATTATCTAATCGTAACGAATTATGCTTTAATAGTTCAAGGCAATACCAAACATGTATTAACTTCGAATTAGGGCGAGCGACCTCTCGACACCTTTGTCATACTTGCTAGCCTCTAGGGATCTAAATACATAAAGTTAAGCTATGATTTATATATAATCATCTTGTTAATTTTTGTTTTGAATCATTTATCCTTGTTTAAGGTGGGCAACCTCTCAATTCTTTTGCCATACAAGTTGACAGTTTTGCAACTTATGCGAAGAACGAATTTGGCGACAAGATTGTATCGCTACAATCTTCTCGTCACTTGGTTAGCTAAATGTGTGTTCTCACTTGTCAGGTGATTGTGATCAATACCATTGTCCTTCTCTCGAATACACAATGTTTTGACATCATCATTTAACTTAGAAAAATTCATAACACACATACATTATGATTCTCTAGTATTAAAAACACATTTCTGTACTCGCAAACTAATCAAACATATTGAAATGGAATAGTAAAAGAAATATGGGAGAATGAAAAAAGAAATGCATTAATCTCATAAATATAACTTTAGGCCTCTCGGTCATGATGTACATGTTACAAAACAATACAAAGAAAAGATAAAATGAAATACAAAGAAGAGTGTTATGCCTAAGAGTATGATACTCCTTAGCTCTGATTTTTACCTATCTATAAGGGGAAAATGGTGGGGGATGAACTCTCTCTCTCTTTTGTTCTATGCTCTCACCTAAAACTGAAGGGAAGGGAGAAAATGGACGAAGTATGAGCTTGTTCTCCGACCAAGTATGCACACCAATTTCTGAAGTGAAGAGCTCTATTTATAGGAGAGGAATGATGTTGACAGGACATCCCACACGTCATTAATGCCTCTAAAAAGTTGCATCATTGCTGTGCAGACGTCCTTTGTCTAACATTCGTGTCAACCAAATTTGTTTGCTAGTGTATTAGATTGCCTAGCTTGATTATTTATTGTCGCATTGGCTGGACACATCTCCTCGTGTAGTCATTCTCTCATCGGGCTATACTTCTTTTGCTTATAATCCTGTGATAAAGACACTAAAAATGCAATAAAACAAGGATGAGGTTCTTTTGCACAACAGAATTCACATGTTAATCAAATCGCCTACTTTTCCTTTGTTTCCTTCTATTATTATGCGATAAGACTTCATGATTTTACATAAAAGGCCATAATAACTTGTATTTCTATAAGTTATCAAACACCTTCTCCAAAAACCTTATTAATGAACTCTTATTTTCAATTGACCCTTTGCTAACTTGAAGAAATACAAGTTATTGTAGCCTTTAGGTAAAACAATGGAGTCAAAACATAAGATAAAAGATCCAAATACGTAGATTTTATAGAAAATGTATAATGTTAAAAGCATGCAATTTATATAAGTCACCACCTCTAATTAACTATGTTTTTAAGTGTTTTTACACGTAGGATGACTAAAAGAATAAATGAAGCGAATTTGAAGAAGAGCTCGTGTAAGAACTTAACGTTAAGTAAGTTGCCTAACAATTTACATCGTGAGGCGAGATGCCAACTCATCACTCTAGATAGTAGAAGTTCTTCTTCCTTCACCTCTTCTCTTGTCAACTTCTGAATGAGAGCTTAGAAAGAGATTAGAGAGAGAAGCTTATCCATCATTCTCCTAACTTGTAAAAGAGCCAAGGAATGCATGGCAATGCATTCTTCAGCTCAACTTATCTCTTTACTTTTCATTTTTGTATTTTTTTAATGTATTGCGGACTGTAAAATTTTCATGGTTGAGAGGCCTACATTTATCAATGCAATACATTTTTTCCATTATTATTCTCTCATCTCCTTACTGTTCATCATCTTGTTGAAGTGTTTTAAGTAGTTTAAGTATGTGATTATGTGTTTGATAAGGATTCTTTAGTTATAAAATTCATTGTGTTTAGCCTGAGAGTAATTCGATCGCTTGGTTATCTTTGAGAGAAGGAATCAGGCGTTGGTCGTCAACTACTTAAGAGATTAAGTAGCAAAGACCTCGCTAAACACGCACATAAGGGAGTTTGGAAACAAACTTCAGTTTGGTGTTTTGCCTCCAACCATTTATGTCCCAAAAGGAGAACAAGTGTAGTGTTTAGGTGCCAAGAGGTTGCTCGTCTTAAATAGAGAGGAATTGTGATGCTTATAAGTAAGGAAACCTAGACATATATTGGTTGATCTATATTTACTATTTGTGTCCCGAAGAGAGAACAAGTGTGGTGCTTAGGCACCGAGAGGTTTAAATCATATCGCATCAAACAACTCTTGCATGGTTTAAATCACCTACAATGCGAAGACTTTCCTTCATCTCTCTTAATGCAAGTTATTTCACTTTTCATAATCATTCCATTGGATTCCCCCTTTACAAAATCCTCAGTGTAAATATTAGGATTAGTATACTTTTACCTTTATACTGTATAGAATTTATATGCCCGAAACTAGGACTAGTCATTATAACTAAGTTTGATAGAAATTTTCTGTGTTCGACCATAGACTTATCAGGAAACCTCTTTCTCCACTTACGCTTCAGCAAGAAAGAGAAAAACTTATACTAAACATGAATCATTATGCATTTAGCAACACATAGGTATAAGCTGCATCTTTTATCACATAACTCTAACCTGGATGCCAATTAAGTTGCATTATTAGAACATATCACGATAGATTTACGAACAAATCTTGTAATGCATGTTACATTATGTTATGAACACAAGCAAATTTTCTAACAAAACCTGAACACCCTTCTATTTCTGACACAGGTCTCACAACTTTACCTGCCTTTAAGAATTTGTCCCCAAAATTTTATGTTCACAATCCTTTTTCCTTTGTCTATCGCAGAGCCTCCTTATGAAGGTTGTTGGACCGAGTGGGATAACACCTCTGTTTGTGATTGTTCCTGGGCTAACTTTGGTATTATCTTGGTATTAACTTTTGACATTCACTTAAATTCTCCTGTCGCGTAAGGGCTATAATCCCTTTAGAAAGACACCTTTTTCTATGCATAATATTACAAACTGATATTGCTCGGTGAAAAATGTTTTTATGTTATAGAAATGGTGGGGAGATAGACCAATGAGGGTATGTTAGTTTTTACACACGTTTGTGTCGCTATGATCTGTCTGGCGAGGTAAGTTAAAAAAGAAAATAATTTTTTATTAAAAATTATTCATTCATTTTATTAAATTAATTTTTCTTTTCTAATTTTCTTTTTAGTAATTACCAAGTCAACACATGCCAAGTGTCACGTGTGGAAGACCCAAACCCAGTTGTTCAACCAACCTTTTTGCGTTGCTTTTCATTAGTTATACTACTATATAAACCATTTTCCACTCACATCATTTTACGCAAAAAAAATAAAACATATTTATTAACTCCCTCTCTCATCTCTTTAAACCTCTATTCATAAAGTTCTTAGTTTTTATAATCTTTTATTATTTCTAGCAATATTATCCAGAGTAGAAAGGTTTTTTTTTTTGTTCGATGACCAATTCAATGCACACTTGATCGAACCTTCTTTATGGTTGTTTTATCTTACAAACGATGTGGTAATATCAAAACCACTATACAAACAAGAAAAAAGTCACAAAACGTCTTAAAGAGAGTGAGCTCTGCGACTCAGCCAACTAATAAATTTTTGTTTTGTAGAGTTTTAATTTTTGACAGTTAAGTTACTGTTTCCATTTGTCGACGGTTGGAGAATTCTAGCAACAATAGATTAGAAGAAATAAATTTGGTTCCCATGAAAACATTTTAATTAACTAAATTTTAAAAAGAAAAGGTTGCAAAAATTAGATCTTATTTTGTGCAAGCATAGTCGTTACCCAAACCCACCCGAATCGACAAAACAACAAGTTGCACAAATGGAAAATCACTTCATATTACTCCAAGAATTAAGGTAATTTAAAAATTTTTAATTTGAATTTTATTTGAGATTTAGTATTATTTTTAGTGTTATTTTGTTGTTTGGATTTAAGTTAATTTTGTTGTTTTATTGAGAATTAATTTAAGTTGTATGTTATGTGGATTTAATTAAAGTTGTGGATTTTATGAAATTATAGTTGGTTATTGTTGTTTATTTAGAAAAAAAATAGGTTATTCGAGGGGAATTATTTTTATGGAGATAGAAAAGTTGATTTGGTAGGAAAGAAATTAAATGAGGAGAGAGGAACATATATGTATATTTATTAAGGATATTGGAAATTACTTAATGAAGAGAGAGAGTTGGGTTTCATTGGATGGGATGAGATATTGGATTTATTTGTTTTAAAAACAAAAAAGAAAAAAAAAATTGTAGTGAGTAGTGTTTTAACAATATGATATAGCAAATATAATATGTTATATTTAAATATTGTTGTTTTTAAAACATATTAGCAAAATAATATATATGTTTTTATAGTTCAGTAGGATGAGTTTTTAAAACTTGAAGTAATTATTTTTTTAAAAAAAATATACATAGGTTGAGGGTTAAACGTTTGACCTAATAAATAAAAAAAAAAAGTGCAGGCAAATAGGGTGGCCAAGTCTTAACTCGTCCTCCCTTTTTTCAAATTTTCAGAAGGCAAAAGCTATTGCATGGAGGACGGAGGATGTGTATCAAAACACGATCATTCGCATGCCACCTGTCTTGCACAAGCACCAGTCTCTAGTTTGTTCGTTCGAGCTAACTTCGTCGCCTTTATTTTCGTCAAACTTCGAGTTGCTCGCTCCAAGTCGCAACCTCCCTTTGTTTTGTAAAGTCGAGAAAACTTTCTTAAGCGTCTTCTTTCACATCGTGCATTCCATTTCACATTTCGATCCGAAGCCACCCCAACATGTGTCCTCTTCGTTCGTCGAGCAGACAACGTCAAGTGCAAGTCGCCTCCATTTGCAAGCTGCTGTTAACAATATTATCATCACAACAAACAAAACTCATATATGCATTATAGATCTGCGTCCAACGAATTCACGTGAATTGTAAGTGGACTCAGATCTATAATGCATATATGAGTTTTGATCCACAAAGTTTTGTTTGTTGATCTTCTAGATGGGGTGCTACTCTTAGAAGAAAGCTAATATGTTCTATCCTGGGAGACAACATCCACTTTAGTAAGTGGATCCGCAAGTGGATCTGCAGTATTACCTTTTGACCTCACAAAGTCAATTGTGATAATTTCACTAGAGAGTAGTTGTGTGATTGCATATATGTCGAGATTTACCATTATACATAATATTTCGTGTCCTTCTAATAGTTGTGTGACTATCACTATGTATACATATTGTAAGCACCGGTTTAAACCAGTTTAGAATATCTTCCAAAAACTTTCAAAGCCATTTTGCTTCTTCTCCAACCTTGTCTAAGGCTATAAATTCATATTCCATCACAAATTTGGAATCATTCATTTAAAAGATCATAAAATTTCCAACTATAAACTTGATTGTTATGACATATTCTTTCATATGTATGTATGTATATATATATAGCACACTAATGATTTTCATAATTTCTTTTTTGCCAAATTCACCACTATAATAATTATATAGTGTGTTATCTAGTCCACTCCAAGTGTGATTGTTGCATACATATTTTGCACATATTTTTATGTCTCAAGTGCAAGCAACTTTGATTTGTTGGCTTCTGATCCTTCAACATTTCAATAACATGAATTTTCAATAGTTACCCAAAGCCAAATGATAACATTTCTTATGACCATCAATATTGAACATTAAATTTCTCATATAAACTTTCATAATTTCCACTAACAATATATTGTACAACAATTTTAAATTGTTCATGACATTTATGTGATATTAATCATCAAACATTTGTGAAACAAAGTAAATAATTTTATCGAACAAGTTTAGACAAAATAAAATCAAATAAATCAACAAATAAAACTGAAGACATTATTCCATTAGGCTTGAAATGTAAAATGTCACGAGAACATTAGGCTTAATACCCAATATGCATACACAATATACAAAAATAAGTCAATAATGACAGAAATAATACAATACTCATGACTTATTATCGAATACACACTTGTATTAGTACAAAACTAGTGCAGAACATCAAACAATAATCCAATACACATATGCCAAACGGTGAACTCATGTAAAAATTATATAAGTGGTATTTTTTTAATTAAAATATTGCCAAGGGAAAATTTCAAATGTCATTTGTCCAAGAGTTTTAATTATATACTAATTAAAGTACATAACAACCCACTAAAATTTAGAATCACTTAAAATAGTACTTCATGCAAATATTGGTTGAATGAAAATTTAAAATAATTTTCATGATTTGCACACATAACACCATTGTGGAATAATATACATAGCTATGAAATTCTGAAACAAAATCAACATGATCCAACAACAAATCGGTATATGAATGTTTCCTCAATTTCTCAATTTTAGTAATTAAGATTCTTAACAGTATTATCATCACAACAAATAGAAACTCATATATGCATTATAGATCTGAACCCAATGAATTCACGTTGTCTCCTTAAGACAAATTTACTCACACTAGTGCTTGAGTTTTGAGAGTAATTGCCTCCCCAAGATAGAACAAATCAGCTTTCTTCTAAGAGTAGCACTCTATCTAGAAGATTAACGAACAAAACTTTGTGGATCAACCGAACGTCAAGATTATGGATAATAGAAAAGATGTGTTTTTTTACCAAATAGAAAATGACTTATTTATAGACTTATTTGTGGCCATTTGAAAAGTCATGCATTTTTCTATAATTTAGTTATTAATTTTCATGAAGTGATGCATCTACTCATGATGCATCCATTCATGAAGAAACACAAAACAATTACCATTTATGCCAGCAACCGCTCCATCGGCAAGTCGAGCTAACCTGTTTTCTCCTAGCTACGTGCGCCAATCTACCTCTTCTCGGCCACTGTCAGTCATTGTTGCGTGAGGGTTGTTTTTTTTTTGGTATTTTTGTTTGTTTTACCCGCATTAAAGCGAATCCAATGATGAGTTTAATTTTGGATATAATTTGGGTTTCTCTTGAAGGTTTCTTTGCCAAATTTTGGAACTAGCACTAATTTGTGAAATTTTTTTCATCAAAGTTGAATTAGTTTCAACCAATCAAGTTAAATTGAAAAATTTTTGGATGCTAACCATGGGTAATTTTATTAATTAAGGTTATTAAATTTTCCCTTGTGATTTAGGATCAAGTTAATTGAGGAAAAATTTACTATAAGCAAGCAAATATTTTAGCTAATATGAGGTAAGAGATTCTACTACCTTTGACTGAAAATTTAAGAGTTTACATATACTGATTAAGCATGGACAGTACTAAACTGCATTATAGGAGTGTTGGCTGACCTTGTGTGACGTATAACTTATGTGTGGTCTGACAGGATCCCTAGCCATTCTAAAATGTATGTCCTATCAAACATCGTTGACTATTTAAGTTATTTTCTTGATTTCTGAACTATTATTGTTTTGCATTTAATCAATAAAGGATTAGTTTTTTCCTTTTCAATGAAAATGTAAATTTTTTGTTTATTTTAAATTAATAATGACATGGACTTGGTTTGAAAAGTTAAGTCGTTACACATTCTATTACCCATTATCCATTATCAAAACTTCAGATATGGAACAAGATATCCAAATTTCTTTTTACTTTTTTGCTATGGCCTTAAAGCCACTAGTCATTCCCAATATATTATTTCTCGATTCGTACTCTTGCACGTATTAAGTTTTTTACACCATTGACGAGAAAATGGCATTTGAAAACAATACTTTTAAGTCATTTGTATCTAATATATGTCCCTTCTATTTTCTTCTCATACCTATATTCACAAATATTTGTTCTACAATTTCATGTAATTATGTCTCTGTATGTATACAGTTTATTATAGGAAAATTGCATTAAATGACAAAAACATTTAGAAAAAAATAGTTCATGACATCTATTTTTTGTATATTGCTAATATGACAAAATTAGTGATATCAGAAGGCTATCAGACGCTAATCATAAGGTTATCAACTTTTAAATTTGCTACTTTTGCAATTTAGAAAATGCAGTGTTATGGACCCTATTATCATAATTTTTTTTACTATTTTTGCAAGAGTCTCTTATTATATGTCTAATTTTTTTTATGTGATCTTATGTCTTCAATAAATATAAATAAATATATATACTCTGTATTCATCCACATCTGAAACAAAATCCTAGTTAGGCAAAATTAATTTTATTAACTAATAGTCTAATAGTAGCAATCAAATGGGAGAATATTGTTTTTCTTGATTAGATGTATAATAAATGTCAACATAAATTGTCTTAAATGAATCAAGTTAATTGAAGAAAAAAAAACCAACAGCAATTTGGTAAGAAAAATTTTCAAATTTTCCCGAAGTTTAAATATGAAATATTCATAAAAGATGAGGATCTATGAAATATAGATCACAAAAAAAGTTATATATATATATATATTAGTACAAATTGGAGATTGAAGAATTTGAACCTAAGAATACTTGATCTATAGGTATAACAGATGTCAGTTGAACTAAGTTCTTGTTGACAGTTTTAGATTAATACATAATTCATGCATTTTTTTTATTAAAATAATATTCGTTATAAAAAAGAGAATGACAAAACTGTTAATTTTTTTATATAAAATATAAAACAAAAATTCAAATTCTATCCATGATAGACACTAATAGACTTCTATCAATGTCTATCAATATCCATTAGTGATATTAATAGACACTGATAGAAGTCTAGTAGTATTTATTAATATCACTTATTCTATTAGTAATAGAATTAAATTTTGTTATATTTTTATAAATATTTTAATTCATTTTAAAAATATATTTAAGATAATTAATCAAATAAATAAATCATACCTTCTTTAGTTTAGTCCTATTTGGTCGTTAAACTACAAAAATTATTTACGGCTCATGTAACAAAAAGCAAAAGCCTATGAAACCAATATAATATTTTCATAATTTTCATATTTGTCATTGAATATTATGGACGATTTGTCTTTTTCTTTCTTCTTTTTTGTGATTCATTCATCTTCTCTTCTCATACTTTTTCATCTCCTCTTCTACATTTTCTTTCTTTTATTTTTAAATAATTTATTCTTGTTTAAATCTTCTATTTCATCTTCATCGTTTTCAACGAGATTCTTTAAAGCCACTTCATTTTCTTCATATTTGATAATATCAAGTTCGTTTAAATATCATTTGACATAATCTAAACGATCGTTTACCATGGTCAGCACGATCGTTTAAATTTGAAACTCTTTTTTCATCGTTTAAAAAGAACTACACAATAATGTGGATCTGATCTAATCAATCGCTTACCATAGTCAACATGATTGTTTAGCATGGTCAACACCATCATTTAACATCGAAGCTTTTTTACAATCGTTAAAAAGAACTATACGATCGTGTATCATAACCTAAACAATCGTAGATCATTCATTTAGACTATAGTACACAATCGTTTAGAAGAAGATTACTCACGGGTGCGTGTGGTCGATTAATCACGTGTTGACTGTGGTATTTTGGTATTTTTCATTGTAAGCCCGTAGGCTTTTTCCGTTTTCAAAATTATTCTATAGAATGTAAATATTTTACCGATTTGTTATATTGTTTAAAGACCCCTTAAAAAATTTTAAAATGTAGAGAAAATTCAATGAATTTTTAAATGGTTAATTTTCATAAATATAACAAAACACCAAAATATTTATGGCCCGTATAACAAAATCAAAAAGCCCATGATATTTTCATAAATTCCAGGTTTTCCCTTAAATAATGCTAATCATTTTTTACTTCTTTTTCTTCTTCTTCTTTGCAATTTTATTCATCTCTTCTTCATATTATTACTTCTTCTTCATTTTACAATATTATGGTTATTTATGTAAACATTTACCAATTTCTTAATTTTCTTTTTCACATTTTTTTCTTATTCTTCATTTCTCATTTTCATTTTTTCTTCTTGGTACAAGATCTAAATGATAGTGATACAAGACCCAAATGATCGTGTACTAATATCTAAACGATCAGTTGTCCAGTCTAGATAGACAGAGATAAACTACTATCACTAATAAATCGTTTTGATTTGGTACAAGATCATTTAGACTTGCTACGAGATCATTTAGACTTGCTACGAGATCGTTTAGACATGCTACGAGATCGTTTAGACTTGCTACAAGATTGTATAGACTAGGTAGAAGGGTACAAGATCGTTTAGACTTGCTACAAATTTTTGCTATGAAACCGTTGCTAAGATATCGTTTAGACTGGATAAAAAAATCATTTTTTCACAAGTATGTGACTGATTAATTGATGGGGTATTTTGTGATTTCACGTTGTGGGTTTGCAGGTTCTTTTCTTTTTTTAAATTGTTCTATATTATGTAAATATTTTAGCGTTTTATTCTATTTTTGAAAAAAAAATCTTTTTAAATTTTATAAATCTATAACATATTCGACATTTAGAAAAACTGGAAGAACTATATATAATTAATTAGTTTAAAGTCTTGCAGCAAATAAAAAAGAACAAAGAATAAAGAAAAATTATTATTAACATAATTGGTAAACATGTGAAATATATGAAGGACTAAACTTGTAGTTTAATCAGTTTGATTCATTAATTTTAACAAGACAGCTGCAATACATAAACACAAAAATGATAGTGTGTAGTTTTTTTTTTCTTTTTTTTAGAATAGTATATAACAAATATGACACGTGGTTTTAAAATTTTGTAAATAGAATAAATTTTTCATCTTAATTTTTTTATTGTTTTCAAACTACTCTTCAATAATAATGTATCTTTTCTTCCACTTTTTAAAGAGGTGGATAGTTTTTTTAGAATAGTGTATGGCAAATAGGACACAGTTTTATAATTATACAAATATGGCAAAATTCTCCTTCTTCAAAATATTTTCTATCTTAAATCTGTTATTATTTTCAAATTACCTTTCAAGGTATTTCTTCTCCCACTTTTTAAATTCCCAGTCATCCTTTCTCTTACGTTCTCTATAATTCGTTCTTCCTTGTTCATCCTCACTGATAGATTTCAATTGTTTTTTTTTTTAAGTTCTAGCAAATATGGCATAGGGTAAGGGTTCAAAACTCATACGATAAAGAATTTTTTCATTTTGATTTCATCTTTCATTATTATTGATTTTGATTTCATCTTTAGGATTCTAGGAGTTTGGTTTTTTGTATTTGTCAACGATTGGAACGATTTTTTAAGTTTTATTTATGATTTTGCTTCTTTTTTTCGGTTTTAAAGTAGATATATGACTGGTCAGCATCCACAAAATCTTTTCATTTATATTGTATTAGTCTTGATTTAAAGACTTCAATGGCACATTAATTGCGATCGATCTATAATGGTTGCTAATTAGAGGAATTTAACTTCATATACGAATGTTCTTTGCTTTCCCCAACGTACATTTTGAATTTAAATCTGATTTCAAATGATTTTGTTTTATTTATTTTTGCATTAGTTTTGTTTTAGTCTTAACTTGTTTATCATTTCTGTATATTAGTGTGTAATGTACTTGTACTATATATATTAATTAGTTATATATCTACATGATTTTCAATTTTTCAAAATTTCTGCATTTCATTGTAGTTATGGTTAAGTATAATAAATTTTGTATCAAATGTATCAATGGTACAAACTAGTGCATTTTTAAGTATATAAGCATAAAACTCAATGTATCCTTATCAAATATATCAACGTTATATTAGTAAAGTATATTAACATATCAGTAAAGTAAATTATTATCAAATATATGAATGAAGTTTACAAATAGATATCAAGAGTGTATTAAGTGTATCAGTAGAACTTTAAGTTATCAAATGTATTCGTGATGAATACTAAGTGTATCTACAATACATCAAGTGTATCAAACGTATCAAATTCGTTGAACGTACCAGTGAAGCATAACAAGTTTATCAATGATACATCAAATGTATCAAGAAGAATCAAGTGTAACCATGAGTATTAGGTATATCAAAGAGCATCGAATATATCAAGATCCAAAAGGTATCAAGAAGTGAGAAATGTATCAAGAAATATCAAATGTATTCACAAGTATTAGATGTATCAAATGCTTATCAGTAAACGAGAGCATTTGAAACATTTTCCTTCCTATATATGTGGGATAAGTATTGTTTTTGTCATTTTTACAAAAATAAATAAATGTATGCTATGTATTATAAATATAATTATGTAGATATCCATAACCTACATTATGTTATTAATCTTCCTATAACTCTCCATTTATTC
>JBBPDI010036484.1:0-21640 GCA_037974545.1 Cucumis variabilis
TTATCATGGTTATATCACATGGACACAAATATATCTATAGTGAGGGGAGTGCAACTATGGGACTTTAGTGGAATGACTCGTTAGTTAACGAAGATTGATTAACTCAGACTAAAGAGTTTAGACAGTTAACCTTAGATTGTTGGAGTCCATGATCTATAGGTCTATTAGGTTCCTCCGCTAGCTCACAAGGAATCAACTTTAGAACATTATGATGGAATAATTTGAATTGTTCGAATTAGGTAAGTATAGAGAAACCGATGAATATATTTGGTATAGTCATCGGTTATAAGCTTAAGATAGGGCTTCATATTAAAATGTGATTTAAATATTAAATATGAATATGGATTCATATTTAGAAGCTTGAAATTGATGAAATGGTCAAAGTTGTGAAAAATCAAAATGTTGACTTTTGACTTTGAAAAGTCAAACATTGACTAACTTTATATTCAAATGTGATTTGAATTTTGAAGAAATAAATGCAGATTCATGCTTAGGAGGTCGAAATTAGTCAAGACTAACAAATTGGTACAAAACCAAAATATTGACTTTTGACTTAAAAAAGTCAAACTTTGAATTTGATTCTATATTGCCCTCAGACTAATTTAAACAATAACACTTGTTGAGATTTGGCAAGCTTGTCACTTGCATGTGATATGCAAGTGACTTATTGCATGCAAGACACCTATCCCACTAAGAATGCCAAGTGGTGAGATAGGAAGGCTCTTGTATGTAGCTTGCTTGCAAAGTGGCTTTATGAAAAGATGAAAAGACTCTTTGAAGAAAAAAGATGTGAGAATTAATTTTTGTAATTGTGAATTATTACAAAAGCAGAAAACCTTTTTTTCCTCTCAACAACAAAAGATCTAAAGGTTAGATTCCTCCTAAGAATGTACTATCTCTCTCTTTTTTTCTCCACCATTTCGAGTCCCACAACTCGGTTCCAAGTTCGGAGAATAGCGAGTCAACACTAGTGATAGTCCCGACTTTGAGATCGTGAGGAAATTGCGAAGAGTTTGTGAGGAAATTTCAAGAAGAAAAAAGCATCAAATGTGAGTTTTTCTTTTAACTCTATCTTTGTTTATATTAGGGTTATTATACATGTTGATTACTAAATATTGTTTAGTTGTAATTAGAATAAAGTTTGATCCTTATTTCGCTGTGCATGTCTACCATTTTTATCACTTTTTTGTTTCATTTTTTGGTAAATTTGTTCTGTTCTATTGATTTTATTTTCCATTTTTTGTAATTTTGTTATGTTTATTGGTATTATTTTTAATCTATTATTTATTAATTATTTTCTTTCAATTATGTGGTGGTTGAGAAATTTAAATTTGACAAAACACATAGATTTGATGAATTTGATGGATGATTTGAATGTACATAATTTTTATGTTTACTTCTAGTAGTTGAGAGAAATATAAATTTGGAAATCTTATTTTTATTTGTATGGAATAATTTTAATGTTTACTTCTAGAAGTTGAGACATTTAAACTTGAAAATCTTATTTTTATTTTATTTGTATTCGATACATAGTAATAATTATTTCTTAATTTATTAAGGGTGGTTGAATGATTTGAAACTAAAAATTTATTGTGGATTAGCACTCCCCTTTGTTTTAATATTAATAGAGCATTTCTCATTCCTAAACACACCACCTCTTTGTTTTGTATCTAAAATTTAGTGTATTGAGGTTGAGATCATAACACATTCCCGCTTATATTTGAGTGATAAATTATTTTTCATCTATTTTTTTTCACTTTGTTTTATATATATTATTACCTTTTTTTATACTATTATTTTCCTCCTCAACTAATGCACTTTGTTTTTCGATGTTCTTTGATATTTTGTTTGGGGTATATATGCCTATTTTGCTTTGTTATGGTGAACTTTTTTGTGTTCTCCAACTGTCATCCAACTATCATGAAGTAAGTTCTATTGTATTACAAGATAATGTGACTTTCAACGACAATATTTTATACATTAGTTCCACTTATCTCATCTCATTGATGATTTTATTTTGCTTTTTTTTTGTAGGTCTATCTTGCCTTGTCTCCCACATTTAGACATTTACCATTACGTAATGTGTTATTTTCTTTTCTACCTTTGTACATAGACTTTTGCGTTTTTAATTTCTTTGTTAGTATATATTCATGTTTGGTATATTATGATTGTGTTATATTTATAAGATTATTTATTTTAACTTTTGAGAATACTTTGTTTGAAAAGTAATTTGTAATATTATTTTTTCTTTTTAATTTAATTTATATTGTTCACTTGTTATAATAAAAATAATTGGGCTACACACATGTTTTTTATAAACAAAAAACTTCCTTGAAACTCCTATTCAAGAATAACAATGATCACACTAGAAAAAATTTGATCTTTAATGTCGGTTGGCAACCGAAATCTTTGCTAGTGTTATTAAATGCCTTTAATGTCGATTGGGTTTTAATGTCAGTTTAAAAACAACATTAAAGGTCTTTAATGTTGGTTTTTAACCGACAACTTTGATAGTATTATTGAAGCTCTTTAATGTCGGTTGGGCTTTGATGTTGGTTTAAAACTGACACTAAAGAGGCCAACAATAACGGTTGTTATAAAATATAATTTTTATTTAATTATTGCATTATTTTCCATTTTTTAGAAATCGACGTTAGGTCCGTGTAGATAAATATTTTTTTTTCATGCCGACAAATCAATAAAATTAATATTATTTTAGAAACTATAATATTTGTCTTTTACATTTGTATACACAATGAAATCTTAATATTATATAAACATACATTCTACAAAAGTACACGAAACAAGATCCTAATATAAGACTTAAAAAGAAATCCTAAACGTCTTTGCAGTTTTCAACCTTCAACGTTTGCTAGGCTATTTACACAATCGCTTAGCTTTCAACCTGATATGACTTCAATCATTCTACAAACAATATCAAAACAAACTATTTAATCTTTAGAATTCTAATAAGGCGGCTTTGAAAAAAAATGTGGTATCCTAGCAACTTCAATACACTAAAAAAATCAATGGAGAACAAGAAAAATACTTAGATATATAGAGATATAAAAGACCAAGAATTAATTGGCGACAAGCAAATGAAGAAGGTAAAGAGAATTGGTTGATACATACAGGCCATGAGCTATCATTCTGTCTTACAATATGCACTTATTTTCTTTCCCAACATACAATTTAGACATTCGCAATTTGCGTGAAACAACTGCATATTTTCCTTTTGCATAATACACAACTCTTACCATTACACTAAGTTATGAAAAGTACTTTAAAATAAACAGTCGTCAAAATAAAAAATCAGTAAAAATTTCTCATCAAAACTTTAAGATAAGAAAGTTATTTCCTATAGTAAGAACTTATAAATATAGCTATAAAACTAAGCTTGCGATCAAATCTTATAAACATTACAACAATTAAAGCCATTAAATTAACCAAACAAATTAAAGTCACCAAATAAACCAAATAAATTAAAAACATGACTTACATAACAACCAACAAATTATTACTTCATTTGCATGGAGAAGCAAAAAGCCTTTACAAACCTGAAACTTGTCTTCATCAAAGAGTTCATCAAGATCTGCTATAAAGGAATCAACAAAAGTAGCAGAAAAATCGAGAAAAGAAACTGAAAGTTAACAAACAAGATAAATGACAATTCCAAAATATCTAACAAGCATTCGAAACAAGAAGCTCCATACCAAGTCAAAAAGCCTAATGAAATTATAAAACCAAATAAGTCAAGTAGATTTTACATGCACGAAAGAAGCAACTACACTAAACCAACATACAAAAGAAAGTGTTGAAATCTAAACGTAAGAAAGTTACTAACCATTTTCTAAGCTTCGCTAGAAGATTTATAAAGCCTCCCTGATTGTAAACAATTCGGCACCAAGTTGAAGAACAACTAAATATCACATTTTAAATTTCCAGAGTTAAGGGAAGGTATGTACATATTGAACTTAAAAGGATAAAACCTAAAAGAAAGGAGCAATGAGAAGGAAATAGAGAATAAGAACACATGATAGACAAATTTTATTCTTCAGTTATAAATCGTTAAGGAATGAAAAAATTTATTTCAACAGATGAAAAAACAAAAAAATTTCGGTATGACAATGCCATATGGGACACATTAATACTAATATTATATTTAAAATAAATCTAACATTCTCCCACTTGGCCTATTGACATTATTTAACATATACGTTCATAGACATATTGTGCAAAATTAAACTTGATAACAAATCATGTTAAGTCAAATAATTTACTAAAGAATCATGGATGTCATACATCATTGCATTTATATACTCCCTTCCATGTATCACTGAAATAGTTCTATTAACATGATCTATAATAAAGATAATCAATAACGGTCCAATAATAAGTGTCTTTATCAAAGACGATGTTCTGTTTAACATCATTCATTTATGTATATACTAATCATAAGAACTAAACCATGAGATAGAATCAGAAACAATAAATAAATAAGCTCAAAGTGTCAAATAACATAATCGTGATTTCAATAATGATATCTACTAAAGCCCGTACGTTTAACATGATTCTTGAATGTCTTTAGAATACTTGTTGTTTGTTGAGAAGAAAACTACTACATAACTAACACAATAAATTCTCAACGGCTTGGCAATACTGTCGACAATTCCAAGCCTTGAGATAAAGTTCTACAGCCATAAAACATGAATTATAACTTGAAAGCATGCTACAAATTTAAACTCTATAGTGGATGCAACGACAATACACTGCTTCAAACATTTTCATGAAATTGCTCCTTCAGCTAATAGGAACAAATAACCAAAAGTAGATTTTCGTGTATCCACACATCCTATAAAATTTGAATCAGAATATCTAATCACCTCAAGATGATCAGATCTCTTGTAAGTATGTATATAGAATAGGGATTATAATTAAACTTACTCCTACTGATCCTTAGGTATATACATCGATCAACGATGTTTTCTTTAAAACCAAAAGATGTGATAGTATCAATTGCACTTAAGATACCATTGTCTAAAAGCTTGTTTAGTCCATATATTGATCGTTTTAATTTATACACCATATGTTCCTTTCCTTCAATGATAAAACTTTCTGGTTGATCCATGAACACTTGTTCATCTAAATTTTCATTTTTAGAAAGGCAGTTTTCACATCCATTTGATAACGCTCTAAAACGTAATGAGCTACTAAAGCCATAATAATTCTTAATGAATCATTTTTTTTAGATAGGAGAAAGATCTCTTTGTAGTCAATGTCATCCTTTCGAGCATAACCTTTGGCAACAAGTCTACCCTTGTGTCATTTGATATTTTCATTTGAGTTAAGTTTGATCTTAAAGACCCATTTACACCCAACTCTTTTACTTCCTTTAGGCAATTCTACAAGGTGCTAGACTTCATTATCATTTATAGATTTTAACTTTTCTTTCACGACATATAACCATTTGGCAGAATTATCTCCTTTAATGGCTTGTGAAAATGAAACTGGATCATTATTAATATTTTAATTATTTCTGACTCATGCAAATGAAACCAAATAGTCATCAGAAATAGTTGATCTTCTTTGTCTTACAGATCTTCTTAACTCTATTTCTTGTCATCCCTCAGTTATAGGTTCATTTGTTATAATATCATTATGTGGTGTTTGATCATTAATTTGTTCTTGTGGATTGTTAACATAGTCAAAAACTACAGAAACAACAACTTGAAAAGAAGTTATAGATGAAGGAATTTCCACTCTAACTTCTTAAATTTCCACTTTTTGTGATTACAAACTCCCACTAATTATGTCATTTTTAATGAATCTTATATTTCCAATTTCAACTATTCTCATACTGTGGTTATGTAACATTTCGAACTTTAAGGTAATTTTATTTTAATTAAATTGCTTTATTTATATCAAATTATCCTTGTTTTAAGTTTTAGGAGTGTTATTATATTTTGGATTTGTTGGGAAATAATGTGGAATAAGGAAATTAGGATATATATAAGAAATTATTAATATTATTAATATAATTTTAATCATTATTATTATTATCTTATTTATTAGGTTTTATAAAAAAAAAATTCTCTCTCTTCTCCCCTTCTTCCTCACACACACGTGACCCCCTCCTCTCTTTTTCTTTTTCTTCTTCTCTTTTCCCTTCGTATTCTTTCCAGCTGTCGCGCCCTAGCCGCCTCTCCCTTCTCTTTCCCATCCACCTGCATACGTTGTCGGTCGATGATAAAGCATGAAGGTCGCCCCATACCGGTCTCTGTTTGCGAAGACCCAGCCGCACCACCTCCTTCTCTAATCTTTTTCTTTCCTTTTTCCATCCACTTGACCCCTAGGTGTAGATCCTGCCGCCACGTGTCATCCTCCACCAATCGTTTCGTGCCATTGTAATCTGTCACCGTTCCACCATCTGCGTTCAGCTGGTGAAGCACCGCTGTGCGTGTCCTCCATCGACTGCTGAGTCTGTGGGAGTGCCACTGTACAACCCCTCTCCATCCAATCGTGAGTTGGTTTGCTTCGTTATTAATTAGATTTGATCTTTACACACTTGACTTTCACTTGTACTAAGTTACGAATTCTGCCTTGCCACAAGAAGTATCGGGTCGTAGTGTAAGTTTGTAATAGTGAATTTAATGGTTCATGCATGATAGATTCGTGGAGGTGTAATGACAAATCAAACAGTTGGTTGATATTGTTCCTTGAAGGTGTCAGTTGAGGACGATGTTCAAATTCTTGGAGTGCGACAGGTTTGTTGGAGCTTAATTCTCCACCTATTTAGGGTAAGTCCATGGATTTCGTGGTTGGATGATTTGAATGAGGAAACGGAATTGGGGGAAATGATTGAAATTTTGTTGTATGTGTGTAGGTTTGTATTGTTGGACTTAACTTCGATTAAGGGACTTAGGTGACGTTAGGGTAAGGAATTTCTAGTGGACTCACCTATAAAGATAAAAAATATGTTGACTGTATGTGGTCTTTAAACTGAGGATGAATGCAAGTCAGATATGACATATATGTATATCGAAGTATATTTGAGATTTAATGTATGCTGTGTTTGACTGGGAAATATATATATATATATATATTTATATATGTAGGGATTGATGTAGTCTTGGTGTAGAGTGCATATTGTGATTGACTGGATACATATATATACATGTGGATGTTGAAATGACTAAAACTCGTAGATGTTGCTTATATAGAGTGTGGATTAAATTGGCGGATTGTTGTTTAGACTAGATGTATGATATACTAAAGTATGGTTGTATTCTTGTGAACTGAGGGAATATTATGGTTGTGTTCTTTTGGACTGAAGGGATGTTATGATTATTTAGTTTGTTGACTGATGTATTGATATGTTACTGACCAACTTTGGGCTAAATTAGAATAAGATGACCGTTAGGGGTTAACTGAAGGGCTAATGTGTTGAGAATATTTGATTGAACCATGAATGATTATTGAGATGTTTACAATGGACTGAGGGGAAAAATTGTTAGTTTCCTATTGGGTAGTTACCTTTCAGGCAAAGGTAACGAGGGAGGCGGATCGACGAGAGGCAAGAAGGAGGCGTGATTTTTATAGGGGATGTCGTCAATTGCTTTCGCTAAATGTTTTATTTTCTTATTTCATTTTAGTACTTGAGACTGTTTAGAAAATTTTGTGGTTTAACTGAGTTCATGAACTGATGTTTTGAAAGCTTTACTTTGAAAATTTGGCTATTTTAAACAGGGCCCGAACTTAAATTTTATTTTCTTTGAGAGTTTGATTTTAATTTAATTTGGTGTTTTTGCGTACACTAAGGTCATTGTTTTAAATTAATGACTTCGACTTAGTTAGAAAAGTTGGGTTGTTACATATACACTGGCCAAGTGATGACTATAACTCAACTAACACGATAAGCTTTAAAAGCTAAAGTTCTTATCAAGAACTTATCACAAGCTTATACTATATATAACACATTGACGGATGAACAATAAAGGAATGTTGGATTTAAAAGGGATAAACATGCAATGTATTAAAGAATATAGGGCTTAGACCACTGTACAATATGAACATATACATTATAAAGAAGTATAAAATGGAAAGTAAATAAAAGGAACGTTACAAGTTAGAGGAGAGGGGGAAATGATGAAATCTTCTCTATTCTAACTCTAAGCTTTCACTTATAGACTGACCAAAGAAGAAAAAGGCTACTCCTTTCTGCCAGTCTCTAGGGTATGATCGATCCATGCAAATATCTGACTCCTCTCAAAGCTGACCCTTTTACTTGGTAGGGAAGGCCTCCTTTCATAGGCAACTTTCGGTAGGAAACTTCTATTCTTGTGATCATGTCAACATTGTTTGCAGCCTTATCAGTCATATGAACTCCAACTACTATTCTTGTCTTCTAATGAATCTTCTTCACATGATCATGACGTAGTTCCTCACCTAGGAATTGTACTCGTCAGACGGGTTCTTCTCGCCTAATACTTTACATGCGCTCCTCTGCAAATCACTATTCTTCTTTTCTTATTAATCTTGCGTTAAAAGAATGAAAATAGGGTAAAACAGGCGTAGAGACTTATATAAGATGAATTTTCCTAATAATTATAAATTTACAATAGAAGCTACACGTTTTGATCCCATTATTCTACCTAAACGACTATAATAACTTGTATTTCTACAAGTTATCAGTGGTGAGCCACATAATTATGACATGTGTCCTCAAAATTTTGAGATATGAGATTAGCCTAGGGTGTGCAAGCAGCAAGCTTGTGATTCACATGGTAGGTCCATTTACGTGCACATTGTATGATGATTACTGTTGGTGCATCGAGTTGGACTTCGCATCAACCGTTGATGAGTATAGGTTTGGTGTGACTTTCTAGTGGTCATTATCTTGGTTTTGTCCCTGTTCTGGTCTTAAATATGCGTGAGCTAAGTTGATCTTGTGTTTTTTACGTTGTGAGCATACATAAGCTAGGTCTGCCCTTTGTTAGTACCATTTAAACATGTCCATTCTAGATGTGTCTACAAAGGTTTGAATGATTTTTCTGATTTTTTTTATAGTCTTTTATTGAACAGTTGATTATGAATAATGATAAAAACAGATTTGATTGCTCTTATTTTTGAAAATGATTTTTGAATATTTTAAATTATGCTTGGAGAAACTAAAATGAGATTTCTAACAATTATTTTTTGAAGACTCGTGACTGATTACTTATTAAAAGTTTTTCAATGAATATGTATTTGTTTATTTAAAATTTTTCACTCATTAGGCTTCTCATTGTTGGCACATATGTTTTAAAACTCGTCGTTTGTAAATTTAAAACCATATTCTATTCAATAAAGTAGTTGTCAAGGACTTATTAGTGAAAATGCATACTATAATCTTAAATCCAACAAACGACGGTCCCGAGGCTATTTTGTATGACTTGAACTTTATGTATAGACATAAACATGGATCAAGTTCGAGTATACAACCTAAACGATTTATAATATATGCAAAAGTTTAGACACCTTATTCTTGTGGCACTGTGGATGTGGACCACTTTGTAGTTAGTACAAACAATGTGATCATGAATCGTTCATGTGGAGAATGAAAGTGGGAGCATCTTACATAAAGTGTTTACATAAGTCTGAAACCATGAAATAGTCACTCTTTTGTTATAACATCATTTATTGTTTAAGATGAACTATTTTTTTTTATTAATGACCTATGTAACTTAATCTTGAGTCATTCATGAACTTTTGTTCACACGAGATTATCTTTAGATCTGCATAAATCAACATGACCACACATCACACAACCATTACCACCAACAAATAAGAAACATTATTTCAACAACTCACTTTCAAGGCATAATCTTTACAACTAACAATCAACAACAACATAAGGTTACGAAATGCTTTTCATACAATTTTTTTTAAAATACTTCTTTCATTTACACAAATATTTCTGCTAAACAAACCATTAATTCATGCAAAAATGCTTGTTTTATTTACGAAATCATTTACAAACATTTATCATTTAAAAGACCAATAATAGAAATACTTAGCCTTAACCCTTTCTCCCTTTTTGCTTTCGGCTTCCTTTTCTCACCTAGTGGTTCATTTAACCGACCTCTTCAACACTCAAAACTTTCTCATAGTAATTACCAGTGTCTAGCATCTCATGTCCTTTCTTTCGGATTTTGGTCCTATTTAGAATGACCTTTCTCATCCATAGGCCATTCCCACACTTTACACGTGTCACTTTCTTGCTTTGTCGCACTATGCAGCCAACCCAAGCTTGAAATTTGAAACAACTATCACTTTGTGATAGACATTTTTCTTGAGACGCCAACCTTATCTTCTTCAAATGCTCAACTCGCTATCTTTCTTCTTTGGAAACGACTGACATTTACTTTACCTTAAAAGGTTATCTATACTACTTATCAACCGAACACCTACTTCATCACCACATACTTAGGCGTAGGTACTTCTCCTCGTCTTGTCATTCCATCGCTTAATTCTTAGCATTAATTGCTTACTTCTTCTTCGTTAATTATCCTCATCGCATCGCTTGGTCTATCATGATAACATAGACAAATATTCCCCTTTGTATCACCTTTTCTCCCATTACATCCTTTCACCACAGAATGCCTCCTATACTTAATCAAATAATCTCATCCAACAAGGCTTCTCTTCAACATGACTCTTTTTTTTATCAATGCATAACATGGAATGATATGTTAGTTAACGAATATTGGCTAGCTCAGTCTAAAAGAGTTTAGCCAGTTAGTCTCACATTGTTAGAGTCCATGATTTATAGGCCCATTAGGTTCCCCTGCTACATCATATGGAATTAACTTATAACAGTATGTTGGATTAGTTAGAATAGTTCGAATTAGTAAATGAGAGAAAAATGACAAAGTATATGATATAGCTATTAGTTATCATATAGGAGATAGAGATTTATGTTTAAATGTGATTTGAATATCAAGAATATGAATGTGGATTCACATTTGGAAGCTCGAAAATGATGCAAATGGTCAAAGTCTTAAAAGTCAAAATGTTGACTTTTGGTTTTGAAAAGTCAAACTTTGATTGACTTTATATTCAAATGTGATTTGAATTTTAGAAAAATGAATGTGAATTCATGTACGGGAGGTCAAAATTAATAAAGGATAAAAATGGTAAAAAGTAAAAAAAAAAGTTGACTTTGGGTTTAAAAAGTCAAAGTTTGACTTTAACTAAAAGTGTGAAAATACCATATTTCCCTTTGATCAAAGTTGGTGGAAAATCCAACATTTTATTGGATAATCCCACTAACTCTTAGTGTCACATACCCTACCAGTGCACTTTCACTAACTCTCTCCACCTTACATGCGAGAGCTGGCAAGCATTGCCATACATTGACCCTCGCCAACCAACTAACCTATCTGTCACAGCAGCCTCAGAATTAACAATGCACAATAAAGATAACACAGGCTTAATGCTCATACACTTAAACAGTTTAACACAGGCATACAACAGAAACATAAAACCATTTATCTAGGCCCATGATACCTAACTTATGCTAAATGCATACACGTGCTAATTATAAAGATAAACCTGTAACGCCCTGACCATATACCCAATGCGGTGAAGGCCCTGAGATGAGGATAATGCGCAAAGAGACTTCTATTGGTAAAAATGTGATTTGGGGAAAGACTTTGCGATGAAAGACCTTTCACAAAAAGAGTTACATGATGAACAGACCGACAAGCTGAACTACTTCACCTAGAAACAGTGATGTGACCCAGATATTAGTAGGTTGATGATTGATTTAATCCAGTCGCCTAATCCAAGTTAACGATAAAAGACTGATAGAGGCACTTGGAGTTTTGAGATTGGGTCACTTCTCACCGCCAGTTAGAAGAATCATTATAGAAAACTCACTAGTAAAATCTATAAATGGACGAATTCAAATCATTGAGATTGCTTTTTACCCTGATTTCGTAAAGAAAGAACTGGAGAGGTACCTAAGGATTCTAGACACAGAATGAGCTCATTTTCGACAAGGATTCCAGAAAGTGTATGGAAGACTTTTATCTCGAAAGCTAGTCAACTGTGACTATGAGTGTTTCTCCTTGCTAAATGTTTACAAGTGAAAAAGGGTTTTAAATGTGTTAAAATCCTTGATATATTCTTTTGAAACCATAAACCATATGATTTCTATTATGTTCTTTCACCTTCAAAATGTAAGTTAATGATAAATGGAAAAGAAGTATTTTATGAATGACCTTCTGGCTAAAGCAATACTGTGGAATCATCTTATTTGAGTCGGTGTTGTAGTACGATTAAATGCATTGAGGTTAATGTTGACACCATGTCTTGAAATAATGATTTTTAAATAATGCACAAGACTGTTAAGTTAAGAATAGATGATCTTTGTACCCTTTGTGAAAGACCCAAACCTAAATTAAAAATTAAAAGGCAAAATTTTGACTAAGTATGTAACTTGGCATTTTGGAAAAGAAGGCATTTTATTTTAGTACGTGTCAAGAGTTTAAGGTAAGACAGTTTGCGAGAAGGATTTGTGGTAGGACCTCTAAGTCTAAACGCTCACAAGAGAAAAAGTCTTCATGACAAAAGTTGGTGGTCTACGAAAAAAGTTATGCAATAAGACCTTGGGAGGTGTTAAGTGCTTGAAGTTATTCACGAAATAGTATTAGGCAAGAAGAAAGGTTTGGTGAGAAGATGTCAAATCTAATTTAACAAGGGTTAACGTGTAAGATCAAAGTTTTAAGCATGACTAAAATAAATAGAAATTTTACAAGTGTAAGGTTGAAGTAGGAGCTAGCAATCAGATAAAGAACTAGGGATGACTAATACAGATTAAAAGAGTAGTATAAATAGAGGATTTGGGTAACTAAGTAAGGGACGATGGAAGTGTTGTTAAAATGTTAAAGTGATGCCACTTGGTTTCCGCGGGAAGACTTTGCGAGAAGAGGAAATTTAAAGAGTGTGTGCTTGTCTTTCAAAGTTTTGTAAGTGTTTTCCTTAATATTTTATGCCAAATGTTTCCTTATAAATCTCTAATGATTTGAGTTAATGATTTTGATTTAAAATGATTTCTAAAAGAGATTTATATGAAAAAAGTGGCATGTTGTTCAAAGCATGATTTGATCTTAATGTTTATGATCTTGTTTGAAAAATCATTAGTATCCTTTGAATAAGCTAACTTTTATATGCACATAAAGAGTTAAAGGCCACCATGAGTGTGCGGGACTACGTGGTGAAGAAGTTGGCTTATGCATTAAAAGGAGCGTATAATGCTTAGCAGTCTGAGCAAAAAGGACGAATCAGAATACTCTTGGATGCTGATGATTCAGTAGTCTAAACGCGAAGTTACATGACCTTGCATAGAGAGTGATTTGATATCCTTGGCTAAATGATTTGTTAAGTATAAAGAAAAGTTTATGCAAAATGAAGTGTTTATTGATAAACTGTTTTATGTTGGAATTTATGGTTTGGCGAAAAGGATTTATCAAATAGCATTGCAAAAAGGATTTCATCAAATCTCACTAAGTCAATTAGACTTACGCTTTTAAAATCTATCTTCCAGGATCAAGCATTTAGGCCAAGTATAGAAGAATGTTGAAGGATTTTCTATGAGATGAGAAAGCTACTAGGTACTTAAGAGTTTATTTAGTATAACTTTAAGTCAAAGTGTTGTAAGTTATGTTCACCTAAACGCCTATTATTAATAAAGTGTAAGTTTTGGCTGAATTGATCACGTTAAATTTTCACATTAATAATGTCTTTGAATGTGTTTGGCGTTCGATACGACTTCTATTGTGTTATGTTTTCTCTTGGCAGTTTAAAAGGAATTGAGGTTGAGTTAGTCAATAAGAAAATTTCAAGGTTGTAACTAAATCGCATCCTATTTCCTTTACTTCGACGTTTTGGTCGTATTGCGGTTTAGGGTGTGACACTTTGCAATACGATACCTTATCCTTGCTGTGTAACTTAGGATAAGATGCTCTTCTTGCTTTGTGATCTAGAATAGAAACCTTATTCATGTTGTATGAGCTTGATTAGGATGCGTCATACTTACTGTGTGATCTGGTATGGAATGCTCTTTTTGTTTGCTGTGTGATCTAGTATGGGAAGGTGCATTATGCATAAGAAACTTTATGATACTTACCAGTTGATATTTTTCTGCATGGCTACAACTTGTCAAAAGAGTGTGGTAAGTGCTTGAGCCAGAGAGAGAGTACACAAAAACAAAATAAATTATGTACAATGAATCAATGAAATAGTTGATTTACATTTTGCTATAATACTTGTTTTGGAAATGATTATGTGGTGAAAAGGCAATTGATTCCCGTAAAGCACTTGTTAAGAGATCCCACTCACTAGACGCTTTCGTCTAACTCTTCCAATGTTTTGTTTTACTCCCCCCAGGTAGTGAATGACATCCGCGTAGAAGTTATTGTCTTGATCGCTTATAGTGCCTCCTGAATAGCATTGTCTTGGTAGTGGCCATTATTTTCTTGTGTAACAAGTAGAAGCTAGGCAAGAAAGTTCAAGTCGTTGTTTGAGTTTGTATTTCTTTTGAACGATTTGTGTACTAAGAATCGAATATACTCTTATTAATTGTCTATCAATGAAGTTCTCTTGTCCCATCAAAGTGCAAATTGCACACTTAGCTTTGTGTTTTAAGAAGTTGTTCTGCTTACTAGGCATTAGCTGATTACTTATAGAAATACAAGTTATTATGACCTTTTAGATAGAATAATGAAGCCAAAATGCATGATAAATGAGTCAAAACACGTAACTTATGTTGTAAATGCATGAATATTTAGAAATACACTTTACATAAACATTCATGCCTGCTTTATCCTATTTTTAATGTCTAAACATAGGATTAATAACAAAAGAAGAAGCTAGCGAATCGTAGAGGAACTCTCGCGAAGACTAGGCGAGAAACCATATCAGAACGCGAGAAGAGATTAGCAAGAAGACAAAAGTGGTAGATGGAGTTGATGTGACTTGAAAATAAGGACAACTTTCGACGCTAACATGTTCAGAAGGATAGATTTCCTGCCTAAATCTGCCTATAAAAAAGAACTTCATCCTTACCATAATAGAGGCTAGACATTAAATAGACTACTAGCCAACTAGAGAGAGGGGGGAAGGACTAGCCTTTCCACCATCTGTAAAGTGTTCTTCATCTTCTCGGTCAGTCTGTAAAGTGAAAGCTTGTAGTCTGAATGAAGAAGATCACATCTTCTATCTCCCTCTAACTTGTAATATAATTTATAATCTTTCCATTTTTGTATTTCTTTACATTGTATGTTATTCATATTGTATAGTGGTCGAAGGCCTATATTCTTTAATACAATGCATGTTTATACCTTTTCAATCCATCCACGTCTTCACTATTCATTTGTCCTTGTGTTATTTGTAGTTTAGGATATACGATAAATTCTTAATAAGAAGCTTTGCTTATAATTCTTATTGTGTTAACTGAGCTATTTTGATCACTGGACCAGTGTATATCGCCAACTATCCTAGAGGGCTAGTAGCAAGGAGATGGTTAACGCTCATAAGAAGGAGTTTAGAGACAAACTCCACCTTAGTGAGATAGCTTCCATCATTTGTATCTTGAAAGGAGAACAAGTATGGGTATTAGGCACTGAGAGGTTGTCACCCTTAAATGCGAAACTCTATAATTTTAATGAGTGAACACTTCTAGATATACCCTGTTTAGCTAGGCTTAGTCATTTGGATCTCGAAATGTGACCAAGTGTGGCATTTAAAGACTTTGAGAGGAGCTCGCCTTAATCATAAACTAGTTAAGCAAGTTATATTTCATCAAGGCTTTCATATGGCTTAATCGCCTAGTAGCATTAGACATTCCTTCACCCCCTTCCTTGAATACAAGTTAGTTCATTCATGCTTCCATTCTCACAACAACTTCATTAAATTAATTTTATTGAATTCTCTAGTGTGCATAAGTAGATATATTTAAACTTAGACTCATTCATACTGTATAATTTATCTTTTATACCGCTTAATTAATGAGTAGACTTTAAAATTAAGCTTTGATATCAATTTCCTGTGTTCGGCTCTAGATTATCCAGGAAAATATATTTATTCGCTTACACTTGGACAAGCAATAGGAAAACTCGTACACAACGAGGACTTATAAGTATGTGATGAAGGATATTGATAGCATTTTGCATGCAATGATCATGTCCACTCGAATAATGAAGAGATTCATAAGGAGCATTTTGCATGCAATGATCTTGAATCTATGACTCATTAAAGGAATTAAATATACACATACCATACAACAACATAAGCCACAACAATATTTCTCAAGTCACATTATCTTTTGTTACGTAAAATGAAATATGCATGGAGGACACTACATTTTACATCACTAAGTTTGTGGATTTAACCAACTAGGTCAAGTTGTAGGCACGGTTGAGTGGAATTGGCTCCGAACAACCATTAACAGCATAAACAATCAAGCATCAGTGTACCATCTTGCAGGAGGTGTGTGTTGAATGTCTAGGCGCCACACCTCCACTTGGTCGCATGAAGTGGCATTTGAAGCAAGGTGTGACAAAACCTCAGCTCACCAATAGCAGCTGTAGAGCAGGCTCGACCCGATGGTCCTTACTTGGAAGTGAGAAAACATTTTGAAAGGATGAGTTAAAGAACTCAATGAGTGACAGTTTTATAAAACATATTTTTCTAAACAGTTATGCTCGATGTTAAGTTTCAAACATACAATTCATGAAATATCATAAGTCATTGTGTAAGTACAACTTTAAGTTCATCATCATCTCATAAATACTGTTTAAAGCCTTTACAATACTTTCATAAGCTTTGAGGTATATTAGACTATCATCAGATCTCAATTTTAGCATCTATAATAATCTATAGGCGAGCCATTAGTTGAACCTTCCTCCTTAGGCATTGGAGCCTTCACTGATGTATTTCTAAAAACCTTTTAAAAACCTTCACTTCAGTATGGGAAATTCATATGTGCACATTCAAAGGTAACTTATTACAAATCTGACATAGTTTCATATGACATAAACTGATTCATCAAACTCATGCTTTGAAAATCATTTGTTAAATAATAAGAAATATCATTCAGAAATCTCAAAGCATACATATAAATCATTAGCTTTAAACACATGTTCATAAACAAACATTGAAATTCATTTTATCACTCACAACTTGTAGCTCAACCCTTAGCTTAGAATTTCCTCCTTTCTCTTGGTCTGAAACAAAGGAATCAAGATTTCATATTAATCACCTCATACTTAGAAAATACCAAGAAACCAACTAAAACTCACAAAAACCACTTTTGACCCAAGGACATTGCCCACGCTATGACACTGTCATGGGCTTGCTACACGGGCATATAGGCAGGCCATGAGTAGCACTGGCTAACCTTATAACCGCTTGCTCCAAGTGTCTGCCTTGTGTCCAACACATGACTTGCCTTACTGCAACGTCTAGCATACACAAACTATCTTGTTGTGCACATTAACCTCTCTAATGGCCACACACAAGCCCAACTCGCCTTAGCCTTACCGTCAAGCCTTAACGTCTATCCTTGCAGCCCCTTGCCTGAAGCATTAGTTTCACCTTCAAAAATCCAAACTTTAAAATTCATAACGTAAAATCTAGAACCCTAATCAAGAAACTTCCTTCTACAAACTTGTTTCTTATCCTCTTAACCACATTATCTTCAAACCTTAGCTCCAAATTCAAAGTAATGAGCTTTATATACTCTAGAGAATCAACGCCGCACAACTTTACCCAAGAAATGACCTTCAAGGCTTTTCTCCAATCGTTGAAGGTCCTCATTGCATCCTTTTTGTTTGACAGTCTAACTCCTTAAACTAGACTTATCTAAAAAGTCTTTGCACTTCGTAAGAGTTAGGTGAGCATGATAGACCAAATAATCGAGTCGATCGATCAAACCAAAGTCGGTCGATTAAAAAACTAGAGCAGTCGGTTAGGGTCGATTTCAGAAAGTTTCAAATCGAGAATCTTGAAAATTTATTTTTTAGGGTTAAAATGACCTGACCAATCAATCCCTCCTCATTGATATCGAGTTTGGTTTGACACTTTACTAAACCAATTTTGGTCAACTCAGGATCTGTTTTGTTAAAAAATTGACTCCAATCGACCAATATCACTCTTAGCTCTTGGAATCACTTAAAACACAGGATCTCGTATTGTTCTGTCACTCTATTCACTTTGACCACCTTATCTACCTGCTCGTTCAAGTCTGTGAGGGTTTCGTGCTTTCTTTTCTTAGTGACTTGAACCTCCGCCAACTTACTTTTCGTTCCTTCCAAGGAAGTGACACTTTGCTTTTTCTTCGTGGATAATTTGTGAAGATGCTCATCCTCCTCGTGTGCCCTTTCTTTTTCTCTCTTTTCTGCCATCATGTGTGCCTTGTGCACGCGCTCTCGACGCCTTCTCTCTTCATCTTACCTAATTCTCACCTCTTCTCTCTTTGCCCTTTCCTTACAGAAGCCTCTCTCTTCATCTTTTTTCTTCCTCTCTGCCGCCTTATTCTTTTGTTGCTCGACTGCTTGCAAACTTTCTAAGAATTTCATCACTCGACTTGATAAGTGAGATGGGATTTTCATGCTTGTTACTTCACTAGCGTCCTTGTGGTTTCCATCTTCGTTCCCAAGTCCGATAAGCCCGTATAAATGTTCTCTTCTTGCCTCATCCATTCATCAACTTCAAAAATGGAATCCGTGGCAATTTGAGTAGACCTTTGGGTTTGCTCCGCATCCTGTTGAATGGAATGGGTTTAGGGCAAAGGCAGGTTTTGCGATTTATGAACGATCTTTTTCCTAGCATCCTCAACTTTAGATTTTTCAAAAGGGGTACTTAAAGTTTCCTTAAGGGCTTGGGATTCTGGTGTATTTTGACCAGCCATTTGAAGATGAAGGATGAGTTTTCCGTTGAGAGTGGAGAGAGTTCTTACGTTTTAAGGGATGCAGAGGTTGAAAGTGGAGAGGATTCTTTAACATGATGGATCTAATAGAAACGTAAAAAGGGAGAAGTGTGGTTGTGTTCTTATTTATACGTTTGAGGTAATCATTACAGTTGTCTCTTCCCTGAATGCGCTGATAAAAAGTTAATGCGCCCCTTCAAAACCCTAAACGACCATTCACGTTTAAAAACGCTTGACTTCTTTTTACGTGATACTCCGGTAAATGAGATTTGAATTTTGAATTTTTCTACCTAAATCCCATCGGGTGAAATTTGAATTTTTCAATAGGCACAAAATGTTCTTAAAGCTACAAAGTGATAAAAAAATGCAATAAAGAAATAAATAAAGGAAGCGATGTAAATAAAGTGAAATAAAATAAACTAAAGCGATAGCAATGCACAAAATAATGTGTTCTTCATAAATGATATGATATGCGGATAGATAAAAGTGCATTCATGCGTTTTAAAAGTAAGTAATAAAAGACATTTTACAATAATTCCGTAGAAAATTTATTACATTGTTCTCCTCCAATATATGCCTTGAGTCGTTTCCCATTTACTTTAAACACATTTGTTCCGTCCAGCAAAGTAATCTCTACAGCACCATGCAAAAAGATTTGTTTGACCAAAAATGGTCTAGACCATCGTGAACGGAGCTTACCCAAAAACAGGCATAAACGTGAATTGAATAGTATTACTTTTTGCTTAATATGGAATTTATATTTACGAATGTGGTTATCGTGCCATGTCATTGTTTTTGACTTATAAATCTTGGCATTCTCATATGCTTGAGAATGTCATTCTTGCATTTCATGCAACTGTAGTAACCTTGCTTCTCTCGCGGTGCAATGATCAAAATTTAGTTTTTTACATGCCCATAACGCCTTATGTTCCAACTTTAATGGTAGGTGACAAGCTTTTCCGAAAACCATCAAGTAGGGTGAAATCCCAATTGGGGACTTGAACATGGTGTGATATGCTCGCAATGCAGAATTCAAGTGATCTATCCAATCCTTGCAAAAATGATTTACCACTTTTCTACAATTTTCTTAATTTACCTGTTGGATCTTCTGCTTGATCAATTTTTTGTGGGGGATAGGCAGTGGCTATCTTATGGGTGATGTTGTACTTTGTAAGTAGCTTCGTGATGATGTGGTTAATGAAGTACGACCCTTCATCGCTTATAATAGCTTTAAGGATCCCAAATGCGTAAAGATGTTCTTTTCAAGAATTTGCTCACTACTGCATCATTCTTAACATAGAAGATTACTTCAACCCACTTCGAGACATAGTCTATAGCCAATAAAATATACATAGGGGTGCCAGACTGAGGAAAGGGTCCCATAAAGTCTATTCCCCATACATCAAAGAATTCAATATCTAAGATGGGTTGATGTGGCAATTCATTGCGGTGAGACAGATTTCCAGTCCTTTGACACCTATCGCATTTGACTATAAAGTTCTTCTCGTCCTAAAAAAGAGTAGGTCAGAAATACCCACTCTGCAAGACTTTTTGCAGCAGTCCTTTGTCCACAAAAATGTCCTTCATATGGTGCTTTATGACATTTGGCTAATATGTCAGTTGTTTCATATTCAGGGACACATCGCCTTAATAGATGGTCTGAACCTAATTTGTGAAGAAAATGTCCATCCCACCTATAAAAAAAGCGGTATTTGTGAAACAACTTCTTTCATTGCTGACTGTTGAAATCTCGCGGCCAATCCTTACAAACAAGATAGTTAACCATGTCTGCATACCAAGGCTCTTTTATCTCAATGCGAAAGAGTTGCTCCATCTGAGAATCTCTCTTCAATATCTTTTTTCTCGCATTGCAATTTTACATTAGTGATCTGCCACTTGGTTCTTGGTACCTTTGCAATTTATTATCTCCACATCAAACTCTTAGAGTAATAAAATCCATCTTATTAACCACGGTTTGCATCCTTTTTCACCATGAGATATCTGATCGCAGAATGATCAGATTGCACTGTAACTTTGGAGCCAATGATATAACTCCTGAACTTCTCAACTACAAAAACTACTGCTAGCAATTTCTTCTTGGTGGTGGCATGATTTCCTTGTGTTTCATTGAGAGTTTGCTCGCATATTAAATTGAATGGATCACTTTATTCTTCTTCTGATCCAGCATAACCCCATCGGTACATCACTCGCATCACACATGAGTTCGAATGGTTGAGACCAATCTGGTGTGATAAGGATAGGCGTTGAGGTCAACGAATCTTTAATAGCCTTAAGTGCTTGGTTGCATTTGTCATTGAAAATAAAGGGTTGATCTGCACATAACAGATTACTCAATGGCTTGGCAATCTGGAAATGAGTAATCTGGAAAAACCCACGAATGAATCTTCTATAAAACCTAGTGTGGCTTAGGAAGCTTCTTAATGGCTACACATCACAAGGTGGTGACAGCTTGCTAAGTACATCAATCTTTACGGGATCTACTTCTAGTCCTACGTTGGAGACTTTATCTCCAAGCACAATTTCTTCTTTTACCATGAAGTGATACTTCTCCCACTTTAAAACGAGTTGTTTCTGTAAACCCGATATTTTTCTAACCTATTCTCATTTAAGTTATTCTTTTATGTGAAAGGAATAAAAGAAAGGGGGGAA
>JBBPDI010036977.1:0-21598 GCA_037974545.1 Cucumis variabilis
CCTGGGTGGTTGCGATGTTGAAGGAGGCCAGAGTTTGGTGGTTGGAGTAGCTGTAGATGAAGATAAGGCCACAGCCACAGCCATAGTTTTTTCTCTACTGAAAACAAACCGTTGCCATTTTTGCGCTCCGCTTCCGTTTTTTTGTACTAGTTTATTACTTCCACGTGTATATTGTATTTAGTACAAATTGGATAAAAGATATGAAATCCGAACCTCTAACCCTTCACTGGCTGTTTGGCCCTTTGATTCCAAATCAAGTGGGATAGGTTTAATAAGTGGAGTAAATTGAGGATTTTTTAAATTTAAATTTTAAAATTAATTTTAACAGATATTTTTAAAAATAGCAAAATAAATCAAAATATTTACGAGCAAAATTTTGGATTCTATTAATGATAGTCTTCTATCACTATAGCATATCAATGACTATCAATGATAGAATTTGCTATATGTCGTAAATATTTTGTAAAATTTTCTATTTTTGAAAATTCTTCCTAATTTTACTTCTATTTTAAAATTATTATTATAATTTTAGAATGATAAGTTAAATAAATTAAAGATTAAAATGATTTGAGTTCAATTAATTAAAATAGATTACAAAATTTGTTTATAATTTTAGGTATAAAATAAGAATTTTTTAGTCAAAATAGTTTGGTAATTTCTTAATCTTTTAAGCGAATAATTTTTTTTTTTGCATACTTAAAATAAAAAGAATTTTTTTATTACTCAAATAAAAAATAGAAAATGGTACGTTTTTGTTCAAAGAATAAAAATAAATTAACACTTTAGAATTTTTATTTTCATCTTTGTTTAGAATTTTCATTTTCATCTTTGTTTTATCATTTTTTGTATGGAAAAAATATAAATCTTCTTTCCTGTAAAACTTAAAGAAAATAAATGGCAAAAGCTTAAAATTTTGAATATATTTGACACATAATTATATTTTAAAACATATGATTATACATAATTTTAAAATTTAAGAATATATTATACCTACCGTACGATTTAAATATAAATTTATCATTTTTCATTTTTTTTATCACTCTAACTAGAAGATTTAGGACTTGTTTGGATTGACTTAAGAAAAAAAATATTTTTTTCAAAAAAAAAACTCATTTTTATTTAAACTCTTTTGATAAAAGTGGTTTAAATATTACATTACATGTGCATCATAGGAATGCAATCATAACTATCACTAAATGTAACTTTACTTGACTTTCACTTTTGCATGATCTTTTTATTGTATTCATAATCATGGATTGTCTTTAAAAGATATAGATGATTAATAATTTATGGTTATTAGTATAAAAAAGATTATTAGCAATACATAAAAAACACACACAAATACTTCCAATAAACTTTTCTTCCATTTAAAAATTTATTGTTCTAATAATTTACTTCTTTACTTTGTATTTGTACTACGTAGAAAATATGGTATTTGTACTATGTATAAAATAGTTTATGAAAAAATATAATTTATTAAGAACATAATGAAAAATACAATATACATATTTAAAAATATCATTTAAAATGTTTGATTTATTGTGTATATTACAATACTTAATATTAAACAAATAATTTATTAGCACGATATTTTTATGATATTTTTCAACTCTAAACAACTTTATAAAAATAAGAATAGGTTATAAATATAAAAAAGAGATAAATGTTATAATTTTTTATTGAAAAAATTGTTTAAAATTTTTAATAAAAGTATATTTAAAAGATATTTTGTAATTTTATTATTGTTTGGTAAATTTATTATTCTTTCTTTTAACTTTGATTATATATAAGCATTTGGATAACATATCTGGAGACTTGAGCAAATGGTTCAAAATACGATCTCGTTTGTTTTACAAATTTTTCTATGAGATTTCTAACAAATATTTAATATTATTATTTAGTAGATTGTTAAAAATAAGGTCTCATTTGTTTCAAAAATTTTTTTATGAGATTTCTAACAAACATTTAATATTATTATTTGTTTCACATAATTTCACATTTTTAAAATCAGTATATTATTATCTTTGGAGCTTTAAATGACATGAGTCTTTTTAATACCCTAAAAAATGTTGGATTTCTACATAACGCTATAAATTTAAGAGAGGACATGAATGAACCGATATCACATTTGAATGAGAGAGATCTTGAAAATATGAAAGTAAAGTTAAGAAATACTTAAGAAAATTAAAAGTTACTATCTATACCAAGAAGATGCACCTTCTTTTTCGGTGACTCAATCATGACAACTCCAATGTTGGGTGACCTCCTGGAAATTTCCTAGGATGTATGCTAGTAAGGACAAAGCATGTTAGGCCTAAGGAACACATGGTATCAGAGATGAACCTCTCACGGTAAGATGTGGTTCAAGGACGAACTAAGCAGAAGCTGGTGGACATGTAACGCTCTAAGTTTAGGAGAGAGACATGAATCACTACAATAAAAATGGTCTACGGCAACAGTTATTTTCTGTCACCAATAAAATCAGTGACAGTTATTTACAGTCATAGTATCGGGAGTCATGGAAAGTCTTTCCATGACAATTTTCGAAAATTGTTGCAATAAGTTTTTTCATGACAGAAAATAAATGTCGTTAATTACTATTTTATGACAACAAATAACTGTCATCATTTGCATATTAACGACAGTTAAAAAATGTTCCAAATTCATTTATTATGACAATTTTTAAATGTCAAGGATATGTCAATCGTGACAGATTTTTTTAAATAAATGTCATCTTTTTTGAAATTGATGACATTTTTTTCCTGTCAAATATGGGGCAATCGTGACAGTTTTTTTTATAAAAAAATGTCATTGTTTTAATATTGACGACAATTATGGAGTGTAACGAATTCATATATTATGATATTTATTTTCTGTTGCAAATTCCTCAATTACTACCATTTTTCCCTGTTCTCCTTGTCACTCCGCCATTACACGAACCATTTGAATGACAATAATGTTATAATACATAACACCCATATAGAAACAAATGGTCGACACTCTAATATATATACGCTATAATACACTTTGTAATATTCGTACATTTCCAATCAAGTTTGAACAATTTATAAGTATGGAATTACAACCCTTAATCAAAACCAGTGTAAATACCATCATACATATAACATGATTTTCTGTACGAGCATAAACAACCAACCAGTAATTCTTCACCTCTAAAAATATTCTTTGTTGCTTGAACCATGGTCAACTCCTTCATTTCTAAAAACAATCAGTGTATTTTGATGACCCTAATTAACTTCTTTGAAAGAAATTTCATGAACTTTGCCGGCTCCATTAGAACCTACAAAGACGATACGAATATAAGGAAGTAAATACTATGGTTGTGCATACCAAAAAATAGAGTACAATCTGCATACCAATCTTCTATCTTCATCTCTAAAAACACCCCCACAAAAACATAATGAAATCTCAATCACACACACAACCTTTAAAATTACAACACTCCCAGATCAAATCTCATAAAAAAAAAAAAACTCAAGAATTCCTCCAAATATTATCAAACACCCCCCAACAGAATCAATCCTCTACCAACAAAACCATCTCCAAAACATTATCTAGATCTCAAAAAATAGAAAAAAAAATAATATACAACAACAAAATTAATCCATACAAAGTTTTATACACATACAAATTATGTACATACACACATATACATACAAAGTTTTATATCAAACATGAACTTACAGATTTTTAAAAATGAAAAATAAAATTACAAGTAACGCACCAAGGTAGAATCCCAAACAATTATGCATTGGAGATCGACAAGCTTAAATAAGGTACGTAATTTCCATATTAAATATCTCAGGTCTTCCCAGTTAATTGGCAAAAGGCTTGCACTCCCTTATATATAATCCAAATCCACCACAATCAGAGTTCTTCAAACCATTCTATTATTAAATTGCAACGAAATGTTTGGTTAGATATATATATGTATGCATATAAAGAGAGAGATTTGGTTTTATTTTAACAGTAAAAACAAACAAAAACCTTATACTACTTGAAGAGCCATGTTGTCTTATCCGAAGTAAAAGTTGTTTTTGATCCAATGTTCTTAGTACTTCTTTTTTCTTCATATTCCTATTGACAGCTTAGTCCTAATTGTCACACAAGAATTTTCACTCACAATTTTTCTTTTGCTTGAAATTGATCGTTAAGTTCCTAGAAAATTAGGTTTCATTATTTGTAGACTTCAATAGTTATACTTAAGAACTAAGAAGTAATGTAAGGATTATCTAATAGGCAACAGAAAATATACTCATAGCTAATTAATAAGTACAAACAACAATTTAGTCCTAAAACATCAATATACAACAATTTATTCTCAAGTTAGTAACAAATTAGTCCTGTAATTTCAAATGTAGAACAATTCAGTCCATACCGTAACAAATCTCATCAAAACGAAGTTCAAATTTTATTATGCAGTTTTATAAACACATTTAGTGCTTAATTAATATATGAATCACATGTAAGCAAGGGTAAAGTTTAGGCAATAGTTATAGTAATTGCTTTCTGCTAACCCCACAACAATTTCTTACCTAAAATTTAAAATTAGAGATTTGCCTACTAGCTAGATACTATATAGTATTGATAAGGTAATACAAATAATTAAATGATTCATTAGCTTCCTGAAGTACACTATAAAACAGGTATCCAAAATTTTGTATATGAATAACTGAGTATTATAAGAAACCCGCGCAAAATCTTGTAACTTAACTCAATCCATTTTAGTCTAGATAAATGACATGTACCTGATGTTGTAATTCCATGGAGATCAAAGTCCCCAATGAGCTTCCATAAGTTAACATCCTACAATACGATACATTTTAGTCAAATCATATAGAGCAACCCATTAAACATATAGAGAAGGACTTCCAACTGACATTTGGAAAAGAGTTGGTTTGATCAATTTTTGCAGCCTGGGGAGCAATGTTATTTTGAGCAAACTGTTTAACACTTTCTTTGAACTACAATTAATTAATCAATAAGATTTTGATATACTGACATTAGAAATGAAACTTCATACAAATCACTGTTGTAATAAACTAGTTTGAACTATTAACTATAATTTAAATAAAGCGAGAGGGAAAGGAGGAAGCCTTAAAACCAAGATTCTTGATATATCCTCATAAAAAAAACTTGTTCAAGTGTCAAAATCGACAAAAGAAAAAAAAACTACAACTGACAAATTAAAAACGAAAGAACTAGCTGATCTTAGGCGATTTGAGATAGAAATGCTCTTCCAGATTGACGATTTGCTAAAGGCCCATGGTATCCAAGAAATATAGATAAAGCAGACTCATTAAAGAACTTAGAGTTTCAGTTCAATCTAAATATCTATAAAACATTGAAAACAAAGAGAAAAGAAGTGGAAATGCCTTCTAATAATCAGTATCTAGGAAGCACTTTACGGATAAAGCACACCCATTAAAGTACGTAAGGTTTGAAGAAGGGTTGGAAAGCCTCAAATTTCTGACATACAACCATCATTCCTGTACAATCACCATTGATATGTTTAAGAGTAGTACTATAAATTTCTTAACCTCTAAAATCACAAGAAGAAGAATATCATAGCATTTAAAATCAAAATATTCCTTTATTAAATTTTTTTATAATGTTGGAAAAAGGTAAATTGTTTTATAATGTTGGAAAAAGGATTATTTGAGACTTGTAAAGAAAACATAGTTCATAGAGGACTATTTGTTAGTTATTAACAAATTTACGTTCAACAGCTCACAACAAAAAGATTCTAAATTTATTTTCAATCACATTCTATACAATCCAAGGCAAATTTCCTAAGGATGCCTTTTTCACTTTCCCACTCTTAACCATTCTTTTCTTATTCTTTTTCTTCTTCTATGATGGAACCTTTAAACACAGGAAGGATGAGATTCCAAGGGGTCGGCATGAAGAAAATCTAACGAGCGCACATATACACACACTTCTTGAGTTATATTATAACAACATATAGAAAATCCAGATCATGGAGAAAGGAAACCTTCATGATCCTCTGTTGCATCATTGATTAAGTGTGTTTCTTCATTTGCTTCATGGAATCAGTTGGTAACGAAGCAGGGTTTCAGTTCCCCACACTCTCAGATGGTTTCCAGATTATGTTTTCTAGATTAGCACAGAAATTCTTGTAGAACTACAAGCCCACATAAACAAAAAAGTGAAGTGTATGTAGGGTTTAAACCTCCTTATATTTTTCTGAGCATTGATGTCTAATTGTATGAAATTACCTCAGCAACAAACCTTTCAACAAATTCAGATGAAGACATATTTTTGGAGGCGTAAAATCTCCATCAAATATTGTGAAGGTAAAAAGGGGTCTTAGAGTCGATCTTTTCAGTATAAGTGTTGAGCAACAATACCAACCTAATAAAATAAAAACCACCTTAGGCAGCATAATATATTGAGCTTATTAGAATCCATTACCCATTTGAAAAATTGACATTAAATGATCAAATCAATTAAACCCTTAAATGCCAAATCATTTCACTAGCAATTTGTGCAATTAATTAAAGCAAATGGGTTGGATTCCAAAAGTTCCTTTCCAGTTCCACAGTCAAAATATTATTAGAAACCAAAATTGTATAAAACAAAGTCACGGTCCACATTCCTAAAAAACATTGTATTTCTCTCTCAGGCATTTTCACAAACACCTTCCATACGCAAATTTTTCCCCCTAAATTACTCTTGCTACATTTATGTAACTCTTGCTAAAAAGTATTTTTAGTGAAATATAAAATAAAACATAAAATGTTTTACTTCTTCCCTTTTCTTCTCCCATGAAATGAAAGAAGCAAAAAACACACACACACACATCAAACTTTCAATCATAAAAAGTGTAGCTGTTCTTAACATTGTTAGATAAATAAATAATTTTCAAAAGAACTTGTAATTAAAAATCCAAATAAAATGGAACAAATTACAAATAAGAAAGACTCTTGGGTATATAAAAGTAAGTACTAACCTTTATATAGCAAAGAAGTCCGAATGCCAATTGGTGTTTCCATCAGCAAACAACAATATTTTAAAAATTACATATTAACATTAAAATCCTTTAATTTTAATGAGAGGGCAGTGGAGTGAAGTTGCAGTAGAGGAGGTTGAGACGGTGCTAGAGTGAGAAGACTAGAATGAGAGGGCGGTGGCAGTGACAGAAACGGGCGTCATCCTAGATGGCCTTCTTCGCATTTGGAGATGGCTTCTTCGTGGAAGGAACGAGGGTTTTTAATTTGAGGAAAATTTTGATTTGGGGGAAAAGCCTTAAAACCCTTTAATTTTCATTTTTATTTAATTTAATTTTAATAAATTAAATAAATTATTTTATGTATCTTCTACGATATTAAATAACTGTGGCAAAAAATGCTATTAGAAAAATTTTGCCTTTTCCCACCAAAAACGCGTATTTTTACCTTTTGTGATAGTTTTTTTCCTCCCTTCCATTTTTTAATGTAAACAACTGTCATAGGAGATAGTTTTTGTTATAGTGAATAAATCGATATCACATCTAATTGAGAGGGATACTAAAGACATAAAACAAAAGTTAAGAAAAACTTAAGAATTAAAAAGTTATTACCTATACAGCAAGGACCTATACAGCAAGGTGCACCTTTCTTCCAATGACTTGATCATGTGAGTGAGGACAAAGCATGCTTTGAAAGGACTTGTATTGGTTTGTAAGAATGATGAAACGTTTCACTCTAGGAAGATGAACAACATAAATATAACTTAATTAGTTTATAACTTAATTATTACTATTAATTTTCATTAGCTATTAAATCTGAACATATTATTTAATATTGATAAATTTCAACTAATAATTTTATCATTAATATTTTTTATATGAATTACTATCGTCAATTATCAATATTCTAATTATTTATATTAATTTCATTAATTAATTTAAGGACTATTAAGGTATATAGCAACTTTTTAAATTTTATTTCGGTATATAGGAAAAACAATTATTTTCATAACTATAACAAATAGGGGTGTTAAAAAAAATCGATAACCTGACCAACTTGGATTATCGAACCCAAAATGTAAGGGTTGGATCGGGTTAAATTTTGTGTTGGATTGTTGGATTAGAGAAGTAAAAATAAAATAAAAAAGGGCTGATTCGTCGGGTTGGGCAAATAAAGGGTTGGGTTGACCCAACCTGATCGAATTATAATATATATATAAACCCTAAATTCTAAAGAGTCAAAGACCAAGCCGCTCGTTGCTACTCAACTTAGTCGCGTGTTGTCTCCTCAACGCTCTTCTTCAATCGTCCGTCAGTCTCCCTCCCTCTTTCATTTGTTTTTTTTCCTTTGTCCACCACTCTCCACCACTCTCCACCACTACCCCTTCCCTCTTTCTTTTATTTTTTATCCTTCGTCCACCTCCCTCCCATTTTAAAATTTTTTGCAACCTCTCTAATCACTCTTTTTCTCAGCCTCACAATAAGGTTAGTCGGTCATTTCCTCTTTTATTTGTTTTTTTCCTTTGTCCGTCACCCTCCTCTGGCTGTCAGCCACCCCCTTCCCTCTTTCTTTTGTTTTTTTACCTTTTTGCCTTCATTCGACTCCCTTCCATTTAAATTTTTTTTGCAACATCTCTAATCACTCTTTCTCTTAACCTCACAATAAGGTTAGTTTCTTCATTCTTCATTAGTATTTGATCATTAACTTTTAGTAGCCATTTGTATGAATTGAATATATTAAAAATTGTATTTGCCATAACATCTTTAGAACGCTGGGTAATTATTAATAAAAGTGCACAGACTCAGAAAAATTTAATGAAATCTGTCTGATTTTATCGATTCAATTAATGCTCAAAATTTTGAAATCTGTCTAATTTTATCAAACAAAATCAATGCATATTTCATGTTGTTGTTATAAGAAATATTCTTACTTTCCATAAAACAACCAATCCATCAACCCAACCCGGTCCAACCCAATTTTTTTTGGATTGGGTTGTCCTTGTATATTGAACCGACAAGGTTCCTTTTTTGCCAATCTGGATACTTCGAGTTGGTCCATAATTTTTTTCTAACCCGATCCAATCCAGCTTATGTACATCCTTAATAATAAATGTGTTGATCCACATGATATTGTTCTTTTATAACTCAAAAATGCCCCAAAAAGAGTATTAGGTTCATTGTAACTAATTTTTGTTTTAAAGATTTTTAACTTATTTTTCCTCAATTATCTCTCCCTTATTTTCAAATTGAAAATTCTAATCTTTTTGCAAATATAAAATGTGAATTTAATCTTTTATTCTGTTTATTTTTCATCTTTTTCCACCTTTTTCTTTTTGTATCTTGTGGCACATAAAAAATTTAAAATGCATAGTATTGCTTGCGACTACAACCAATCTCTTATTGGATTTTATATCTTAGAACTTGTTGATAGTAAATATAATCTATTGACTATTATTAATAAAGTGGTACTATTATAATTTTAATAAATGTTATTGATTATATTATTAATTTTATCTTAATAATCTAAATGCAATAAACTAACATCTTAAGTTGTTTGATGAGTCTTGAATAGTATGTAAAGACATACAAGAATTAATGTTCGAGATACAACTTAAAGGGTCTATAGTATAGGGATAAGGCTGGATACCTTATCATGGTAACACTATGGATAAGGTTCACTTTGTATTTGATACAAACGTAATAGTTCAACGCATTCGTATAGGTGACATATGAGTAAAAGATCCTATACAATGAATTTGCATAAGACCGGATCACAAAATTGTAACCACTAGATGTAACTTTGTCGATTAGTTAGGTTTTTATTTCATTAGGATGACCTAGGTAACGTAGTCTTAATCCTGAGTGTATTATAAACTCTTATTCACAAGGAATTATCCTTTGATTTGTAAGGGTGAGAGTAGTAAAATTGCCGACACAATATACTTATCATTTTGGAGGATAAAATTGAGTGCAGAGCTAGGAACATAATCACACAAGATGGAATTCACTCATTCTCGACTTTAGGATAAGTAGATGAGTGTTCTCTTAAATAGTGTCTCTGAGACTTGAACAAAGGGTTCTACCATCTTTATGGCATGAGAGGGTTTCAATTTAGTGGTTGGATTATAAACAGGTTATTCGTTAGAGGAGAACTCGTATTTAAGGACTAGAAGTAATTCAAGGGTAAAATGGTAATTTAACCCAGCTGTTGTTACAAACACTTGTGAATGACTAACTTATTGTTATTAGTTTATATCCATGGACACAGAAATTTATCTATAGTGAGAAGAGTTCAATTGTGAGTCTTTGGTGAAGTGTACACACAATTAACGAATATTGATTAATGTGATTAATGAGTTTAGCCAATTAATCTCATATCTTTGTAGCTTCTGATCTCTAGGTCCATTAGGTCCCCTTCCTAGCTCGTAAATGGTAATGATATTTATCTGTATTTGTTGTAATTTGAAATGTTTAAATTTACTTTGGAAATTAATATAATGTATGGTGATACATTATACTATAAAGTTTATATTTTAATTAAACTTTATTTTATAATTTTAATTTTGGATATGATTCAAAATTAATTTATTAGAGAATAAAATATTTGAATGAGTTCAAATATTAATTTAATGTCAATTAGATTGATATTAAAATTATAGGTTAAAATTTAATATGTATATGATACACATTAAAACTATAAGTTATGAGAGAAATTTATATTTGAATATGATTCAAATTTGGATTAAATTAAATATAGGATATTTAATTTAGTAATTAATTAATTGGAGAATTAATTAATGGTTTAGTTTAATTTTATTAAATTAAATTAATTTAATTAAAACTATAGGTTATGTGAGAGATTTTCATTGAAATATATTTAAATGAAATAGTCCCAACCTAGCGAGTTTATTGCACTGCAACTTTCTTCATCAATAGGGAATTTAATTGCTTTCACAACTTTGAACTTCATCTCCTCATCATTAAAATGCATTGTAAGTTCCCCATGGTGGACATCAATAAAGGTACCAGTTGACAGGAATGGCCGGCAAAAGATGATAGGACCTCTCGATCAACTTTGTAATCCATAATGATGAAGTCTACAAAAAAAGAAAAATTTGTCCACCTTCACCAAAACGTCTTCAATCTTGCCCTCAGGTTTGGCCATGGATATGTCAGCAAATCGAAGCCTCATATGAGTTGGTTGCACCTCCCCTATCTCCAACTACATGAATATACAATAAGGCATCAAATTGATGATCGCTCCAAGGTTGTATAGCGCATGACCTAGATCCATTCTGCCAATCGAGCAAGGCACTGTGAAGCTTCCAGGGTCTTTCATCTTCTTGGGTACCTCATTTCTAAAGACATCGCTTGTTGCCTGTGTTAGAGCTACAGTTTCACAATCATTCATCCTTCTCTTCTTTGCCAAGATTTTTTTTCCAGTAACTTGACAAAGGAAGACATTTGCTCTAATGCATCAACAAACGGGATGTTGATGTGCATCTACTTCAAAACATCCAAAAACTTAGAAATTTATTGGTCGTCATTTTTCTTCTTCAGACGACCAAGAAATAGAGGAGGCGATAGGGGATTGGAGCTTATCACCTGGTTAGACGCCTCGCCTCGTTGTTGTTTTTTTTGCCTCGTGTTCTCCACCTCCTTGTTTGCCACTTTATTATTCTGCAAGGAAGAATTATTATTATTTAAAGAGAAATTGAAAGGATGAGAATCATTACTTGAGCTTCGATCTTGACAGTAGAAGTAAAAGTAGGATTTCTACGTTCGGATTCAAGTTAACGGATGGTGAAATTCCTTCCACTTCTAAGTGTCACAACTTGACACTTCTCTTGGTCATATCCTCCTGCCTAATTGCTTTCTGTGTTGCCTGAGAGCAATCCTTTAGGTCTTTTAGAGAAGTCGCTGGCTAACTACCCTAGTTGTAACTCAAAATTCTTGATGGATGAGGCTTAGCTTTGTAAAAGGGCATCATTCCTCTGCATGTATTCACAAAGAAAGGATTCCATTGATTGGAAAGAAGATAAGGTAGGATTATTTTGTTGGTGGTGTTGGGTTGACTGTGTGGTATTTCATTGTATAGCCTTTGGAGATGGCCAGGTGCTATGCCACGATAGTTACCTCGACCACCTTGCTGCAATTGAGCGTTTTACTCTTGACCCCCAATTGAAATTTGGGTGGTCTCTCCACCCTGTGTTGTAAGTGTTTGAGTAGGGGTTATTTTTTACGTATGCGACAGTCTCATTGTTGAGTGGGCATGCATCGTGGCATTGGGACCTCCGCATCCCACACAACCCATTTTAGCCACTTGTTACATTGATTGAACAGAGCTCTCAGCGGTATTGACTTATGATAATGTCGTAGATTCTAAAAGCTTCTTTATCTCGATGACTTGACCTTGTAGTGCCACCATTGTATTTTTGCTCATTCCATCTTCTATCTTGTCTTTATTTCCTTGGTTCCCTTAATTCTCTTATCGTGAGCCGAAACCATCATTCGCCACTCTTGACTATTGCTGGCCATATCGTCCAAAGTAGTTTTGATATGGTTATATGAACTTCTTAGCATCACCCCTACAAACACAGCATCAAAAGTCTATTGTGCATCCTCAGTTAACTCAAAATAGAACTGTTCCATAAGAACACACTTAGGAATGTTGTGGTGGAGGCATCTTTTAACCATTCTCTTAAACCTTTTTCATGCATCTATCAAATTCTCTCTATCTCTTTGTTAGAAGGTCATCAGGTCCTACCTTCTCCTTCCATTTTCGATGGGTGGAAAGAACTTCATAAATTTCTCCATCAAGTCATCCTATGTTAAAACCTCTTCTTATTTCAGAGAGTTTGGCCATCTCTTTGCCTTGTCATATAATGTAAATAGGAATAACGTAAAGCACAGCTTGCCTCACAAAATTTTGAGATATTAAATGAGGTGCATATAGAGTAGAAATTTTTGGTGTGATTGTGAGGATCCTCGTGTGGGTGTCCTCCGAACTATCCAGCATTTTGAATCATATGACAGGTTTGATCTCAAATCTAGCATTCTCACCAAATGTTAGATAACCAATGACAGGATTGAAACTGTATAAATTTGGTGATGTGTATGATCTAATAGGTCGGTCTAGGTCATGGGCCAAGTAGACGGGTTCTGTTCTGAGGCGTTGTGGTTGGCAAGGTTATTTTGATTGTTCTGATTCTCCATGTTGTTTGCTCAATTCAACCTCTGCCTTTCTCTACGACTTATTCGAAAGGTTCGTTCAATTTCAGGGTCAAGTTTGAATGCAGACTGTTCACCGTCACTTGTAAACTTGTTCCGTACTCTTCGGCTAAAGCATATGATTCAACTGAAACAGAACTTAAGCACAATTTATGACAATGGAGCCAAAAACATGCTTGTTTGTGTATGTGTTCTATTTTAATCATGCAATTTGGTCGTGGATTTGACATGATGAGCTCTAATTGAGCAACTATGAGGCGACTGAATAAGTTTATGCGTTAAAAGGTGCACTCTTATTCATGTGTTGCTATATCACAAAAGATAAACATTATCGTGCAAGTTTCCTTTCTATCGTCCAAGTGTAAGTGAAGAAAGGTTTCCTAGTATGTTCAAGGTCGAACATAAAGAATTTAAGCTTCTACTTTATCCTATCGTGTAACTAAATCATGCGGTATTAGCTATACAGTATGAATGTGAACAATATATTTTCTATCCTAACTATGTACACTTTAGTGATTATGCAGTGCAAGGTGTATGGCGAAATGAGGAAAAATGGACAATGAACTCATTATAGGCACGACGATGAAGGAATAGTCTAATTATCTAAACACAATAAATTGTGCTTAATGACTCAAGGCAATACAAAGCATAATTTAACTCTAAAGTAAGGCGAGCTGCCTTTCGACGCTTTTTGCCATACTTGCTCACCTTTTGGGATCCAAATACACAAAGTTAAACTATGATTTGTATCTAATCATTTTATAAGTGTTCTAAGTTATTTTTCCTTGATTAAGGTAGGTAACCTCTTGGTGCTTTTGCCACACACATTGTCATTTCTACAATATATGCGAAGGATGAACTCGACGATAAGATTGCATTGCTACAACCTTCTCGCCAATCACGTAATTAAATGTGTGTTCTCACTTGTCAGATGATTATAATCAAAACCATTGTTCTTCTCTCAAATACACAATGTTCTTGACATTCACACTTAACTAAGAAAAATTAAGAATGCAAACATCATGATTCTCTCAGCATTAAAACACATTTTAATGATAGTAAGTTAATTAAACATATCAAAGCAAGCAAGAAATAGAAATATGAGAGTGAAAGAAGAAATGCAATGCATAATAACCTTAGGCCTTTCGACCATGAGCTCTCTCTCTATTTTATTCTGAGCTCTCACCTAGAAACTCAGGGAAAAGGTGGATGAGTGATGCTTGACCTCGCTCTTCGGCTAAAATGTTCACACTTTGTTCTAAAGTGAAAGGCTGCCCTTTTGTCCTTTTTCTGACTTTCGAGCCAACCAATTTTGTCTGCTAGTTCCCTAAACGCCTAGCTTGATTCTTTGTTCTTTCATTAGTTGAACGCATCTTCTCACGTAGATGTTATTTTACCAAGCTTTACTCCTTTTACCTATAATCCTACGAAAAAAGCACTAAAACACAATAAAACAGGGATAAGACTTTTTCATGTTATGTTATAAGTTAAAGAAATCGCCTACTTTTTTCCTTGTTTTCTTCTACTCTTATGCATTTAGACTTCATTATTTTACATAAAAGACTACAATACCTTGTATTTCTACAAATTATGAGTCTTTTTATGTAGAAACTCCACAACAAAATGGAGTGACAGAAAGGAAAATATGCCATATTCTTTGTGTGACTAGTGCATTTCGCTTTCAAAGGAATGTCCCTAAATCGTTTCCCTCACTATTCTGGATTAGAAAAACCACTATGAATATTCAATCCAATTTTTATCTCGATTTTCACATGACCAATAACTTGATTCCTCATGTATTTGGTTGACTAGCATTTGTTCCTGTTCACAGTCATCAATGAGGTAAACTTGATCCAAGAGCACTTAGGGGGCGTTTGGCGTGCAGGTTAAAAATCAAATGTCTGGAAATTAAATGTTTGTGGGTTTATTTGATGGATTTCTAATGCCTGGGTATTATAAATGTTTGTGTTTGGGGTGCATGATTTGTAAATCTGGACTTTTTTATGCGTGTTTGAGCTGCTTATTTTGAATTTCTAGTTTTAGTTAATTTGTTTAGTTTTTTTTATTAATTGTACGTTCTAAATTTATTTTGTATCAAATTTTGTATTGATTTTTTAAATATATTTTGTACCTCTAATTTAATTGATCAACTCTATTGATTTTAATGACAATAATGTAAAAATGAGAAATTTTAATATTAGATAACAATAATTTTGATTACACTTACATTAACATGAATGGTCTAAGTAAGAATATTACAAACCATTCATAAAATATAACAAATTATGTAAATGAATGGAGATTATGAAAGTTCTAGTTAAGCAACATTGAAAATGGTTTAATATGTTTCAAAATAAGCATAACCAAAAGGGTCATTCAAAATTGAAAGTCAAGTAAAGTTACATTTAGCCATAGTTATGGTTCTTTTTCTATGACACACATGTAATGTATTTTAAACCACTTTTATCAAAAGAAGTCTAAATAAAAATTAGTATTTTCTTTTCTAAAAAAATACTTTTTCTTAAGTTAATCCAAATAAGTCTTAAGTCTTCTAGTTAAATTATTGACTAACGAAAAAAATAGAAAATGTTATTGAACTAAAAATAAACCATAGTATATATGTAATATATAATTAAAATTTTCACTATATTATCAATATATTAATATTTGATTTATACTCAATATCACAATAGATAAGTCATCAATTTTTACCTTGGAAAAATATAACAAAATAAACAAAATCTCTTAAAATGAAAAAAAAGGATCAATTTTAAGTAAAGAATAGAAAATAGATCATTAAAAAAATGATCTAATAATAATAGTTATAAAAAAAACTCCAGAAGAAAAGAAAATAGAAGAATGAAAAAATACGTATTTTAAAAAATATTATTGTAATTAAATCAAAGGCGTATATGGAATTACTCAGGAAAAAAAAATCTTTCAAATATTCATTTTTATTATTTTTTTTCAAGATATTTTTTTTCAAGATTTGCAGCAGTTGCAAAAGTGGTGGTCGAAAGTTCGTCGACTGAGTTTATCATAAATGACACCTAGTGGTTGACCAACAATGGTCAGTAGGGTGGTGTTTGGAGCTGGTCAATGAATTTTCTAGATTGAATTAGAAAAAATGTAATCCATGGGCTCGAATAGTGTTTACTATTCAATCCTCATGGAAAAGAATGTAAGAAGCCTTGGTGAAGATGGTCGTTGATCACTGGTAAAGACGATCAACGGTCGTCAATTTTAAAACGATTAGTTAATTGTCGATCATCATGGCAATCAGTCGTCAAGGGTTATGGCTATTGATCATTGACTATCAGTATGATCGCTTGTTAATAGGCATGAGATTGATAATTAACGATAACAATTGGTTGTTGTCTATCAAGATGTTCACCCCACGGCAGTAACGTTAAAAGTTGTAGTCACAAGCAATTAAGATAACTGGTCATCGACAATCAAGAGGTTGATAATCAACGGTCAAAATGATCCAGAGCCGACGATCAAGATGCAAAGTCGACAGTTAAAATGATTGGTTATCGAGACTGTCGATCGGTCATGATCGATCATCGTAGTTAATCGTGAAGTTGACTAACAGTTATTGTCAAAGATCAGTTATAAGATGTTGAAGTGAAATTTTTTCGAAAACATATGGCATTCAATAATAATAATAAGAAAAACATATTCCAAACTCATAGGTTTGGAATCTTAATTCCAGGAATTTTATTTCAAGAAAACAAACATGGGTTTGGCTTCAAATGCCAAACCCCCCTAATGTTGGAATTTATGTCCTAAAATTCATAGATTATAAATATAATCCATTGATCATTGTTAATAAAGTGTTAGTATTGTAATAATTGTTATTGATTATATTTAGTATTGTAATAATTGTTATTGATTATATTACTAGTTTTCTTTAATAACCCAAATCTAATAAACCAACATCCTAAGCTGTTTAATGAGTCTTGAATAGTATGTAGAGACATACATGGATAAATGTTCGAGATCAACTTAAATGGTCTATAATATAGGGAGAAGGCTGGGTACCTATCCTAGTAACAATATGGATACGACACACTTTATATTTGATACAAACGTAATGATCCAACGCGTTCGTGTAGGTGACATGCGAGTGAGAGTATCATATGCAGTGAGTTCGCATAAGACCAGACCGTGAAATAGTAACTACTAAATGTAACTCCATTAACTAGTTAGGTTTCTATTTCATTATGAGTTTTGTTTGTAAGAGATTTTTCTTTCATTTGTACGAATGAGAGTGGTTAAATCATCGACTCAATAAGCTATCATTTTGAAGACAAGACCGAGTGAGGAGCTGGAAACATAATCACACAAGATGGAATTTACTTATCACCGACTTTAGGGTAAGCAGATGAGTGTTTCCTTGAATGGTGTCTCTGAGACTTGAACAAAGGGTCCTACCCTCTCTATGGCACAAGAGGAGTTTTGGTTTAGTGGTTGGACCATAAACAAGTTATTTGTTAGAGGAGAAATCGTATTTAAGGAATATAAGTAACTTAGGGAAAAATGGTAATTTGACCTAGTTGGTGTTACAAACACTTGTAAAGGACTAACTTACTGTTATTGGTCTATATCCATGAACATCGAAATAAATCTACAATGAGAAGAGTTCAGTTGTGAGTCTTTAGTGAAGTGTACACATAGTTAACGGATACTGATTAATGTGGTTAATGAGTTTAGCCAATTAATCTTAGATAGTTGTAGCTTCTGATTTGTAGGTCCACTAGGTTCTTTTCTTAGCTTGTAAAGGGTAATAAAATTTATTTATATTGGTTGTAATTTGAAATGTTCAAATTTACTTTGGAAATTAGTATAATGTATAGTGATACATCATAATATAAAATTTATAATTTAATTAAACTTTATTATATAAATTTAATTTTGGATATGATTCAAAATTAATTTATAAGAGATAAAATATTTGGATGAGTTCAAATATTAATTTAATGTCAATTGGTTTCATATTAAAATTAATGGTTACGAAATAAACTTATATTTGAATATGATTCAAATGTAATTTAAGTTAAATATAAGATATTTAATTTAGTTATTAATTAATTGGAGAATTAATAAATGTCTTATTTGATTAATTTTGATTTAATTAAATTAATATAAGACTATAAGATATTGGAGAGATATTCATTAAATAAGATTTAAATAAAATATTATTTAATTAATTATTAACTAATTAGTTGATTTGAAATTTTTGTTAATTTTATATTTTTAAAAAATTAATAGAATCTCATGATTCTCTCCTACTCCCTTTCCTATCTCATGAAGGAAAGAGAATTATAAATTAACTGAAGAAAATAGTTTTTCTTTAACTGATGATTTTGCTTTTCTGCAAAATAGTTAATTAAATTATTAATTTTTAAATAGTGGTTTCTCATCGATTATGTCAAATTGTCAAATTCACATAAAAAAAATTGTTGTTCTCCCTATGAATATGAAGAACCAATTCTTTCGAAGTCATTGGATGGTTTTCCTCGTTCAAGACTCTCCTCCCATCTTTTATTTCGTCCTGAAAAGTGACCGAGACTAATTCAAGTAACGCCATGGTAAGGCGTAAGTCATCGGTTCAAATCCGATAAGGGGCTTTGGATGCTTTCATAAAACTCCAGTCGTAGTATTCATATTTGATTGAGGGGAGAATATACGACATACTTGTTTTTGTAATAAAAAAGCCAATTGATTCTGAGTAGCTTTATCGAGATCAGAAGCGAATTGCACAAAGGCTTCTAATTTAGCAAATTGAGCCAATTCCAATTTTAATTTTCCGACTACTTGTTTCATGGCTTCTTTCATCCTTCCATTTATCTACATACTTTTATTGCTTCACAGCTCATAATCAGATTATTATTTTTTATGCAAAAAAGATTTTAGTTGTTACAATGATATGAAAAATATAATATATCTTGACTGATTGTTCTAAAAAAATCTCTAAATTTTTTCCATCCCAATTGATTTCTACAAACCAATCTCATCTTAGAGGATAGGAAGGTCTCCACGGGTGGTGTCCTAAGTTGGAGATTTATTTTGTAGATTCAGAGATGTCAAACAAGTAAATTTTTATTTCTCTAATCTATAATTAGAAAGCATATTTAGGAGTTAAGTTATAATAAAAAAAATTGTTTTTATATTATTTTTCCAATATATTGGTATTTTGGGATTCCCAAATTAAATTGAGGAATGGTTCTATAAATTCTTCCATTGCTAAAGGCTTTTATCCCTTTACCTAATTCCAAACCGATGGGCCAAACATCCCCTTAAATGTATTTTCGTTGGATACTCCACTGCTAAAAAAAGGGTATAAATACTATCATTCACCTTCGAAAAGGTACTTTCTCATATTTTGTGAACTTCTTCTCATATTATGCGATTGAGAGCTCGATTTGCTCCAAATTTAGAAATTCATCTCATGATTCTTCTTTGTGAGTTTTAAAAAAATACTTAAAAAAAATACTTACCATTAAAATTTCCTTGAACTATTCCTAGCACACTCTTCCTCACCTATTCTCTTCCAGTTCCCACCAATCTTCTGCTCCTTCTTGTATTAAAAATACAATCAAATCTACTTTTCTCTCTTTCGAACATTGCATAACCCTAAAACACTTCTTCAACGTCCTAATCCACTTATTTGTTTACTCTGGTTCAACCGTTCCAGTGAATTTTGTGGCTTTTAACGCCTTGAACAACTCTATTCTATATTTTTTCTTTGGTTCTCTTGAAAATCCATCAATCAACCTTTGTGCAACTCTATCATACAATTCCTCTCTCTTTCTCTTCTAGCATTTAGGTTGACTGAATAAGCTTCTGAGTTCGTACAAGGCTCAATTATGATATATGATCTATTCTCAGCTCTTCTTCGTCCTCTTCCTGGCATGATGTCTTTTCAAAACTTCCTACAAAGATAACTTAAATATTTAGCTCAACTTTTCCAAAAGAACAACTTACAAACTTGCACTTGTTCCATTCCCATGAAATGTATTGCTTTGATACCAACTGTCACGCTTTGCCTCGCAACGCGTCCTGAACCTCAGATGTGGCATGTGAAAGTGACTTGAGTAGCGTTGACGTCTGAAAATGAAATGTGGGAACACTCACTTTTATCTTTGAGCCTTAACTTATCACATAGTTCCAACTTAAACTATTAAACTACTAAGTGATAAAGAAACCATACAAACAACTTATCTTTATTAACAACATGTGTACCAAATACAATATACATGCTTTCTTTACAATAAAGACTTAAAATTAACTTCAAGCCTTCAACACCTAGCACTTGATATCAAATCTTTAGAATGCCTGGCTAACACCTCAACGATTAGCAACTTGCCTTACCCTTCTCAAGTTGGCCTCAACGCCTTATAATTTGGGGAAGGAAAATTTAACACATAAGTCAAATGCTTCGAAGGTCTTAGAATCTTTTGAGGGGATTTAACACAAATTCATTTTTGCAAATAGACCTCCAGTAGAAGAAATATGGTCTTTAATGTCAGTTAAAAAAATAAAAATGGACGTTTAATGTCGGTTTTAAAAACACGAATGTTTAATGTTGGTTTTAAACCAACATCAAAGAAAAATGATTATTCGGTTTAAAACGGACATTAAAGCTACCCTTAATTATTTTTATTTTTATTTTGTAAAATTAATTTTCTCCTAACTTTTCTCATTCTTCTAACCTCATCTCATTGCACGCTAAACTCTGCAAATTCTCTCTTCTCATTCACTCCCTTGAATCACCACTACCCAAGCACATCGCATCGTCACGCCGTCCTTTATTTCCAATCGTCCTTCGTACGTACTCACCACTGCCGAACCAAGTCACACCATCCCAGATTTTCCTTCATGCATGCCTACCACCAGCACCACCATCGTCACATTTCTTTCGTAGATCTTGCTCCATCTTCTTCTTTATCAGCGTTCCAATGTTCGTAGATCGATAGATATGGTGTAGATCTATAAATTGATTGTGGTTTCTTATCGATCTGGTCTCTGGTGACGGATTTTGGTTGTTTATTCTAATTCAGACTGACTCAACATCATCTGATTTCTTATCTGCTTCGCTCCTTTTCATTTTTGTTGTACTTTCAGTCTCTTTTTTTCTTCTTCGTGGTCTCTGGTGACCGATCTCTTTTCCTCTTCAGTTTCATCTTGACAGAAGTTTGGTGCAGATCTCTTTTTTTCTTCAATTTCATCTTTCAAATTTCTTCTTCGTGGTCTCTGGTTTCATCCCTCAGGATAATTCTTCTTGTACCAGATTTTTGGGAAATTGCCAAAAATAGTCTAAAAATTGGATTGAAAAAGAAAAATAGGATTGATTTTGAAAAAGTTGAGTTT
>JBBPDI010037149.1:0-21584 GCA_037974545.1 Cucumis variabilis
AAAAAAAATGTTTTAAAAAAATACTCATTATTCTCATTTTTACACCTAATTCTTTAACACACAAAATAAAAACCAAACTTTCAAATATTTCAAAACTGACTTCAAACATTTGAAAAAAATTCAAAAATACCCTTACCGTTAGTTTTAGATGAAATCCGTTAAATTTTTGTTTCCAAAATATCTATAAACTATTGAAAAGTTTCATAAATAGCTTTAAAACTTTAAAAAAAATGTTTTAAAAAAATACTCATTATTCTCATTTTTACACCTAATTCTTTAACACACAAAATAAAAACCAAAATTTAAGTTAAAAATATAGTTTAAATTTATATTGATATGTCGTTTTCATGAATTTGATACCAATAGTAAGAAGGAATTGAGATTTCCATTACATTATAGAGGAATTCGCAAGTCACATAAAATAAGCATCAAAATGACACTAATATAAACAATAAAATCATTTACTTATTTGAAAATAATAAATATTTATTTACTTTTGTTTCTTTTGAACTTTTTGTTTTTATAAATTTTCCAAAACATCCATCAAAATCGAAACTTTTTTAAAATTAAGATTTCAATATATTCATCAACATCAATATTTTAAATTATTTGTTAAAATATGAATTTCCACAAAATGATCTCACATAATTCTAATAAAAATTTATCCTTAAAACATACTAAAACAATAATTAATAGAATAAAAAAAAAACTCACACTAATAGATCTATCAAATTATTATTAAGTGTTAATAGTTAAATACATTTTTTTTATTTGACAATTTGATGTTAATAATTATTGGAATTGGTTATGTTGTTGAGATATCATCATGTGTTAACAGAAATTTAAAACTACGAATTTAAATTGATTGTTGAGAACTCAAATTGGGGTAATTTGGAGAAGTAGGGTAGTTTTAAATTAAAATTGAAAAAAAAAGGTGGTTTTAAAACAATTTAGATAAAAGGGGTTGTATTTTTGTCATCTAGTGGATTCATTTTTTATTTAATTTTTTAAAACACCAATTCACCTATTTTTATTCTCTCTCCTTCTCTTTTATTACTATAATTTTTAATTTAAATGATTTATTAATAATTTTAAAAAAAAAAATCATACTTACTATTATTTACTTAATTATTTTAAACTTAATAATTTATGTTTTTATTCTCAATCTATTTAATAACAATGTTTATAATGTTTTGATAATTTTACCAATAATTTAAGTTTTAGGAAATGATTTTTTGAAAAATGTATGTAATTAATTTATATGTTTTTCTTTCTTTTGTTATTTTGGATGTATCAAGTTCATACTCCAAATCTTAAATCGGCACCATTTTAAAAAGGATAAATCTAAATACATAAAATTTAAATTTAATTAAAACATTAAAAGAATTAATCAATCATACTTATAAATAAAACCTTTAAAAAAAATAATCAATCATACTAATAAATAAAACATTAAAAGAATTAACAATGTCTATAATACATGTACTTTTATTCTTGTGTATTTGGATCAATCTTTTTTAAAACTGTGCTGATTTAAGGATTGTAGTATGAACTCGATACATCCAAAATAGCAAAAGAAAGAAAAACATATAGATTAATTATATAATTTTAAAAAAAAAATTATTCCCTAAACTTTAAATTATTGACAAAATTATTAAGCATTATGAAGATTATTACGAAATAGATTGAGGGAAAAAAACATATTAATAAAATAAAAGAAAATTATCAAACATATTAAAAAAAATATGGAGTGCATAATAAAAAAATAGAAATAATAAATTATTATTGATTAAGTTAAAAATCATCAAATAAAAAAAAATTAAGTAAATATGAAATTTATGAAAAAAATTTAAAAAAAATTAAGAATAATAAATTATTACAAAATCATTAAGTTAAAAATAATTAAGTATATAATAGTAAATATGAATTTGTGAAAAATATTTATTAAGTATATAATTGGTTAATAAATTATTAAAATTAAAAAATTATAATAATAAGAAAAGAAGAAAAGAGAATAAAAAGTGATTGAATTGATGTTTAAAAAAAATCACTGAATGACAAAAAAAACAATTCCTCTTATCTAAATTGTTTTAAAACAATCTTTTTCCAATTTAAATTTAAAACTAAATATACTTTTCCAAATCCCCCAGAAAAGAAAATTGATATAAATTTTAGATTAATAAAAATATTTTAAAATTTTTCTTTTAAGTTCAATAGTATTTTCGAATGTATTTTTTAAACAAAATTTTAATTATGTATTTTTCTAAAAAAAAATTAGGGATATTTTTACCAAAAGTTAAAAAGTGAATTTAATACAATATAATAATAAGTTAATTAGTACTATAAACCTACTATTAATTTATACATGTATATATTTGCTCGCTGGATGAGAGGTTTTGAAATCTCTTATTATATGGAAAAAAAATACATTTATATATTAAAAAAAATTGAAGTATTTAGTACAATGATGGGTAGAAAGGTCATCGAAGTAGAGAAAGTTGAGTTGATATAATCGATAATATAAAATAAGGTAAGGGGATTTGACTTCACCTTTCATATCACCAACTCCAACGGCTAACCGCTAATGAAGTGTCGGTTTCCACTCTTTCCATAACAAAACATTTATTTTTTTAAAAAACAAAACTTCATTATCAAAATAGGAAGTGGAAGTTGAGCACTTTGTAGAATGAAAGAGTAGCCACGTGTTTGAGTCCTCAGCAATTTGTAAATGGGCATGGCAGATGCTGATGAATCCACCTGTCTACGTTTCTATTTCCCACTGCCACATAATTCCCCTTTCCATTTTGGTTTAGGTTGGCAACTCCAACCATCTCCTTCCCTGTTTCCTTCCCAAAATCCTTACAGTCAAAAGGATGCCCAACTCTGTTGCCCTTCCCCTTGCTTCCTTCCACTTCTCAAAACTCTATTCTCATGATGCCTACTTTCTTTAACATCCACATCAACTTAAATCATGTCCATCACAATCTGTCACGATCATTTTTAGAAAGTAATTTCTCATTTCAAATATTACCAACTAATAAATATAGTTACTAATAATAGTCTATTAAAACTACTTTTTATCCTAAATTTATATCCCATTGACATCTCAAGATTTTGATTACGAATGAAGTTGTTGAGTCAATTCCATATTAAATTATTCTATGACTTTTAAATAAAAATTGTCAAAACGGATAAAATATTTACATAAAATTGGTTATAGCAAATTCGTGAGGGCTTCTTTTTACAATTTGGATAATTATTTCTTTTCTTTTAAAATTAAATTCTTGCGAAACAAACCATTATTCTAAAAATTTCTCTCTTCATTTTTAATTTATTCTCTATAAAATAAAATTACTTATATATTTAGTATATTGACCCTTTGAAATTACTGTATCTTGAGGTTGATTAGTTCAATCCCATCGTTTTTTTTTTCCTCCAAGTATTGTAGTTCAAAAAAAAGAGAAGAAAAGAAATGCACATATTCCTCCTATATTTACCTCATACTCCTATACTTAAACAAACAATCTAACAAAAGCAAAATAAAAATTTAAGTTGAAATTCCGACAAAAAGAAAAAAAGAAGAAAGAAGTGCAAAATTTGATAGCATGTTTGTTTATTCATTTTTACCAAATCCAACAATTTAGCATTATTTACTTTATATATCTACGTTTTTAGGTTTCAAGCTAAAGTTTATATCTAACATTAATTTAATTGTTTTCAAAAGAAGTTTCATATCAAGCAATTTTTACTTCTCTAAAATCTGAATATAATTTAATTTTTTTGGAATTTTAGTGGAGGGTTTTATGTTTCTCAGTGTTTTTGGATATGTCCGAATTTGGGTGTAATGTAATTGAGAAGAAGATAAAATATTTAGAATAGTTTAGTTAAGATTCATATTTGTCAATTCATTGGGAGAAGAGTGCGTAAAGAACACGATTAGCTGTTCCCCAAATACTTCCTTCTATTATGTTCTAGCTAGGGGAGATGTGGACAATTTTGCTGACGTCACTTAATTAAAAATTAAAAAAAAAAAAGTAAATTAATACGTAGTTAATTTGAATTAATAAGACTAAGTTGGAAAATACTGTGGAGTGGGGAATTATAGCTGAAAATAAGTGTGGGTAGGAATTTATGCTACACGTGGGGTGTTGGATGAAAATCAGTGGCTTATCACATCTCCACTGTCTTCACTCTACTTTTATTCACATTTTCTTTTTCTATTCTTAATTACATGAGTCAATCGTTTCCTTGTGTCACGGAACGGAACCACATACTTTTAATTTTATTCATCGATAGTGTCTGTCTTATCCCTCATCCTTCCCTTTAAATCATCAACCAATGTCCAAGAGATTAGTAATACAGATTCTAAATTAAATAACAAAATTAATCTTAATAGATCACTTATATGGATACTCTCTTTATTAAGTTTTCAACTTTCTTAACTTTATTTAATTTATTTTTCAACTTTTAGAAGCATATACCTTAATCCTTAAAAATTTTGATTATGTATAAATGATTTATTAAACACGATGGGACTTACTTTCAAAGGTTCTTAAAAACCAAATCGAATTTTGCAGAAAAGAAAGAATGTAGTTTGTAATTTTCTTTTTTCATTTTTGCGAATTTAACTAAAAATTCAGATGAATCAGGGAAAAGCAAGCACAATTTTAAAAAGAAAAATATAATGAAAATTTTTCATTATTATGACGAATAATAAAAACAAATAATAACTAAAATCAAATGTTAACTAAAATGAGGTCTAAACGGTAACCATACAATTCAAATTATATCTCCAGAGTTTGGAAGTTTCACTTTTACCCTTAAATTTAAGATTTGGGTCAAAGAAAATCTTTGGTTAGAAAATTATTGAAATTTAACATTGCCTTCAGTTCATAAAAACTGGGTTTTTTTTATATATTAATTAACGAAAAGAAAAAAAAACACTATATAGAAAATTTTAAACAAATTTATTAATGATTTGGTTTTTTATTTTTTTAAAAAAATTAAAGTCCATTTTTTCAAGAAAAAATTTGGTATATTTCAAATTTTTAGCCAAATTTTAAAAATAAAATCATGTTTTCAAAACATTTTTTTTTCAGAAAGTTTGTTTTAAATTAAAAAAAACTTGATGACAAATAGATTATAAACCAAAAAAATTTAGAAGCGAAGCATGTAATCTACAAAATTAGATGAGAAAAAAGAAAAGAAAAGCAAAAGTTGCTGTTGATATTAGGGAAGCGGGAGATTGAGTTTCCTACTTTTCCCTTCCAATGAACAACAATTGTGCTTCGCTTCCTAAGGAATTCGATATTAGTATTCCTCCACTCATTTTCATTTTGTTCCCTTGATTTTTTTCCTGCTTTACTTTTCCTTTAGTAAAAAAGAATTTGTTTGGTTTAACTCATTACTTTTTACAATAATACTTTATTAGAAGTCGACGTCCTTGACAACTTTTCTTTAAACAATGAAGGTATGAGAAGAAAAAAAAATGGTTTTTGAAAGAACCACTTGAAATCAATTTTTCATAAGGTGGAGTATTTGATCATTTTGATGGTTGATTATCTTCCTAATTTGGTCAAAATACTTTATTCATTATATACCTCAATTTCACCATCATTGCTCTTCACTACCGCTCTTAAACAACTTCAATTAAACTTTCAACAACTATGTTTAATGATAATCACCTTTAATAACGAATTACATTGATGAATATCTTTGATGATTACTAGATAAACAAACTATGAGGACCAACTCTAACAATAACTAGCTGTCATGACTGATAACTACATTTATGATCTCCAATAACCGATTTCAATTACTAATTTTAGGTACCAATTAAATCAATTACATGCTGTAAGAAAATAAAAATTATAAAATCATATATATATATATATATATATATATATATATATATAGCAAGCAAACAAATTACTTGTATATAAAATATATTTCTTAAAAAAAAAAGAAATATAACCACACATGAGTGTTTTTATTTTAAATGGTTCTCATACAAAAGTGTTTTAAATAGATGTGATCTTTTAAAAAAAACATTTTTTAATAATCAATCTAAATATAGCGTAAATGTAACGAGCTTTCGCTTTTTCAATTTGAAGGCAAATTGTTAATGTAGTTTCAACTTTTGTAAAATGCACAAGTTAATATTGACTAATTATATATGTATATTTTTTTAGCAAGTATTAACCATAAAGAAGTAATTTTGAATTTTGAATTTAAATTCATCATTGAAAAGTATAGAAGTGAAAAGGTATTATAAAATTTTGAGACTTTCATTAAAATAATATTATTTTCATTTTATTTTTCTTTTATAATAGAGTTTCTGTATAAGAAGAAATCAATTGTGATGCAGATGTAATAATGCATGCCTCACAAGGGATCTGATTTTGCAACATTTGTCAATAAACTAGGGGAAATTTATCCCTGTATAAGCTAACAAAAAGCATAGGGTTTGGCATTTATATTTATATGGGTAAGGATTTAAAGTACACATGACCTATAGTAGGTCAGATTGTTTCAAGTTTTTAACAATATTTAAATTCATGTGAAAATTAAAATAACCTATATTAATAAGAGAAAGAAACCAAGGACTATACTAATTTTTACGATGACACTTTTAAATTTATTATATTTTTTGTCTTAAATTTTTAAAATGATCTATTTCATCAAATTTTCTACCATTTTAATTTTTAAACTTCCAAAAACAATTATTTTAATGTTGTGCGCTATTTTTTAAATTTAGGTTAGTTAATGTTATATATTTAGTACACTTTCTTAAACTATATATATTTACGGTTATATTACCAACTATAATATATATATATATATATATATATATATATATATATATTGAATCTATAAAACTATCAAATATTATTAATAAAACTTTATATCTAACTCATATATTACTTACAAAAACGTGTTATATAAACTAATCTCTAATCCTAAAAATATTACTATTCACATTTTGAATTGTTTTTAAATTATAAAATGTTATCTCGTTGTATGGTAGACATATTCAAAGATAACAACCATATTTCTTTTTTGTATACAACAAATAAAATAGCTAAGCTAGCTATAGATTTGAATCTGTGTTGTACATGTTAATTATTATCATTAAACTACTTTAGTATAAGTTAATTTAGCTTACCTCCTTATGTAATCTTATAATAACTTTATATTACTTTTTAGTTAACAATGGGCAGAAGAAGATATGTGGGTGAAAGAGAAAAAAAGAAATTTAAATGAAGTTTAAAACTTTTCATAGTAAATATACAAAAGAACAAATAATAAAGAGGGGGTTAGGAATCGTACGTGTAAAGAACTTGGGAATATAATTGAAATATTCATCCAAAAGCTTACCACTTGAATAGCAATACATATCCCAACAAAAGATTCTATATAATAAAACACACAACACCATATGATATAATCTTATCAATTCTTTCAATTTCTACTTCCTTTATTCCTTTTTTCACCCTTTTTCTTTTTTCAATTCTCCTTTCTATTTGTCATTTGTTTGCAAACACTGGGTGTATAGAGAAAACAAAACATATAGTAATAAGATATTCTTAATCCCCTAAATTGTAATGGGTCTCTTTGGATTATTTTTTAGTTGTTTTTTAGAGAAAGCATATCTTAAATTGAATATTACCAATTGTACTAACTACAAATGAAAATATAATCCTAATACTTTTTGGATTTGCTTTATATGTTCTAAGGATTAAGTGTCTTTTTTAGAAATCTATTATAAAAAGTATAAAGTCCAAAATAGTATTTTTTTTAAAGGTTAATTATTGATATAAATAAAATATAATAAATACACTAAGAAAAATGTTGTGTGATTAGTAATTAATTTAGACGGGGACCTCTAATTAATAATGTAATGAAGAAATCTGGAGAATCGAAATCCGCCAAGGAGGAATGGACTCTTGGAATTGAATAATCATATTTTGAATTCAACATCTTATTCCATACTCTGCTGGACTAATTAAATATATATAATATTTGTTTCCAATTAATTTATCAAATTTTTCAAAATTTTTGAAATTGACACATTTAATACAAAAATCAATGCTAAGAATACTATAAGTAGACATAAAACTAAAATGTTTATCTTATACTATACAATATTATGTAATATTAGACCCAAAATGGAAGATTTAAAAACCATTTCGCCTTTTACTCTTTAAAATTAAATCAATTTATTTTTAATAACATTTATATAATCCTTTTTCTTTTGTTCAGAGAATGGGTTGATTTCTAAGTTAAATTTCAAAAAAATAAAAATTACATTAATTTTTCTTTTTGTTTTCTATTTTTAAAATATTGATAAAGAGTAGATAACAAATCAATAACTTCGATGTTGTAAGAGGATGAGTTGATTTCTTAGTCAAATTTCACCAAATAGATATTTTTCATATTCTCTAGAAGAACAAGAGAAGAAAAAAAGAAGAAGATTATTTGTCATAATACTTAAATAAATAAATAAAAATATTTGGGGAAGAAAAAGTGTTGTATAGTTTATTGTTTGAGCCCATTTAGGTCTGAAAGGAAAAGTAGAAGCTATGTTGCAAAATACGAAAAGCCCATTATTTTAGGCCCATCGTCCATTAATGTAAGTTAACTTTTGCTACGGATTCAAACCGAGTCCCACGAAATTTAATTAAAAGAGAGAAAAATATTGAATTGAAAAGAATAAAGATAACCATTTTTTTGAATGGTATGATAATTTTTTAAAAAACTAATTATGAATAGAAGCTATTTGATAGTTATTTTGTCATTTAAGATTTGAGTTGCCTTTATATCATGTGTTGCCATATGATCATTTAAATTGGTATATATAAGACTTAAGTATGAAGCAGACTTGATCAATATTTTTGTATTTGTGTTTATTTTTCTTGGCAAATTTCGAGTTATTATTTATAATTAAATAGTTTGGAAACTACCCATATAACTTTCTACCTTTTAAACATTAATTTCCAATTATATTTGTTAGATTTTTAGATCTAAATTATTTTTGTTTGCATAGTTTTCTTATAACTAAATTAGATCGGATTTATTACTTGATTTAAATAGTTATTTATTTACATATATTCAAATTTTAAATTAACGAGATTAGATCATGTTTAGTGTTTTCCGATTGAAATACAACATAATTACAAGGATTTAGTAGTATGAGTAGTTTTGTGTATTATTAAATTTTAAATAGTATAAGAATTAGTCGTTTGACCATTTTCACAAAATAAATTAGAAACAAAAATAAAATGGGTTTGAGCAAATTTCTAAAACTCCATTTCATTTTGGTGATTTGTCCAATCACCACTCCAATTAAAGTAGAACGTACTTTAGTATATGAATAGAGATAAGGTTTTTGCAATATAACCAACCATGTGTATTCGTTACATAAAACATTAGATACACTTTTCTAAAAAAAAATTGATTGGGTTAGCCCATTATTTAGTTTTTTCTTAATGCCTTGAAATCCAATCCAACTCACAGCCCAACTTTGCTTATTAAGAAAAGCTAGGATTATATATATTTTTTATTTAATAAAGACTTGAACAACTAGTCAAAAAGTTAAAAATAGAAATATATATATATATATATATATATATATGTATATTTCTATATTCAAGTTGACTTGTATTTTTGAAATATGGATAAAAGTGTGGGTAACAAAACATTTCTAAGAACTAGTATTTATAAGCAAAACTTTTAAAAAATCTACAAACCCAAAATCAAATCATTACCAAACAATTAAATTTCAATATTAAAGCAGTATAATATAAAATTGTCAACAATTCATTTATTAATTTGTTTATTTTTTAGAATAGTAAACAATTTAAAGAGAGTAAAATTGAAGGCTCTATAATTATTTAAAAAAAAGAAAAAAGGAAGAGAAAGAAAATGATGGTGTACCGTCCACACTGCTCCGTCCCGTTACATTTGAGTTGGGATATTACGGATTTATTTTTGCATTTTTTGGAACAGAATTTCAAAATGTAAAAAAGAAAAGAAAAGCATTTATCACGTGACCTCCATTCAACATTTCTCTTTTCTTTTTCTTTTCTCTTCAACCTTATGGAGAAGTAAAGATTCCAAAACTTTGACTTTTTTTTTAATGTCTTATTTTATTTCAAACTTTGAAATTGTATCTTCAACTTCACATATTTTAAAATATTCAAAACTCAATCTCAAACTATTTTAAGTCTTAAAATATTCATTTCTCCTTCTTTTTTCTTTCTTTTTTCTTTTAGAGATTTAATTTATGAAATACAAAGAAGTCTGCATTGAAAACATTGTAATCAAGAAATTCACCATTTTGCAAGGCAATCCAAATCCAATAGGATAAAGTAATAAAAATGTATGAAAAAGTGATATTACTAGAAAAATTGATAAAACTCATCAAACAAACATGAGCTTCACATGACCAAAAGCATTCCCACCTAAAAAAAAAAAAAGCCTTCAATCAAAGAGCCTTCATGGAATGTTGTGGTGCAAGTCATTCTCCTGTACATTATGAGCCATCAGTCTGCATCGTTTCGTCCAGTCCCGTTTGGATCGATTGTTTGTTGCCCTCTACCACCCTCGTTCACCGGTTTTGGTTAAGATTAGTGAGTTAGGTGAGTTTTTTGAATTTTTATTGTGAAATTTTAATTCTTACTAAAGGTTATTTGAGATCCTAAATTAAGTTTATTATTGGAATCGATTTTGGTTGCATGCCTTTAGAAGGTTCCTTTGGTAAAGCTTGAGAATTTAAGTAGTAAAGTTTTCCATCGATGGAGTTATTTTAAAATTTTTCAATCTCCATGTTGATAAGTTTGATAAGCTAAAGTAATTAAATTAGTAATTTGTTGGCAAAAATTGTTAATTTAATTTTGGTCATGCATAGGTGGAATTTTGTTTCGTTTGCAGTAAGGAACTTAGGATAAGCTAAGGTAAGATATTTCTACTGCCAAATTAAAGTTGTACTTTATGGATTGACTAACAGTTATGCACATAATTGAAATGCATTGGTAGGCTCATATATGTAATATAATATGTAATTATTATGTGATTGAATATGTAACTATGGAGCTATTGGTTGATCAGTGCTTGCATGTTATATCGTCGGACTAAGCTTGATTGTTAAATGCTATTTGAACTAATGGTAGCTACTAGCTTTAGCTATTAGGCTAGTCACCACATTTTGACTAATATTGATGATTGGTTGAGTGCTAAGTATACCTTAGGTTCACTTTATCACTAATGTGTGTTCTTACGAAATCATTAGACTGATATGACTGGTGTGTGTTTCTACAAAATCACAAGACTAATATGACTAAGTGTACTTTCTAATAAGAAGTTAACCATTCATCTAGCGGGATCAGTACTAGTGGGTCCTGAATATATTGTTTATACTCTTTCTTTCCTTGTTTAACCTTTTAGACAAAAATAAAAGGAAAGACAAGCTAGCGAGCGACAAGAAGGACCTGTGATCGGCCATATGGAAACTACTTGGTTTATGCTTTCACTATTAGTTTTTAGAAAGTTAAGATAATTAGATCAATAATGACCCCAACTTGACTATAAAAATTCACATGTTACATAAATATTAATCTAAAATTTATTTTGTAATTAAAAAATCAAAATATTTATTTTTTTTTCATCAAGTGGCATTGTAGTTGATGATATACTTTAATTTCTATTTTAGATAAACAAAAATAAATTTAATTTAATGATAATTGATATGATCTTTCTCTTAAAAAAAATTGAAGATTAAGTTTTCTAACGTGCTACTAATATATAATAAATTGTATTGGGTTAAATATAGTTTTGTGGGTAGGCTTACTTAATTAATCGATCACCCCTATTAAACTAAACAAAATGAGAAATATAAAATCATGAGCTATAATTTATTTAAGAAAAAGAATTTTTTAAAAAATATTTTTTATTTAAACTTTTAAAATATACTAACATTGTAATTTTTTTTAAAAAAAAAACTTATATGTTAAATTAAATATTTAAAAAATGTAACACTTTCTAAATAAATATATATAATGTTGAATTAAATACAAATCAAGAACTAAATAAGCATAGCACGAACAAAGTTGGAAAATTGTTGTAAATAAAAAACTAGTGAAAATATTAACAAAATATAGTAAAATTTTAATATATTCGTAAATACTATAAAAATAATAAAATAATATAAAATAATCAAATAAATGTATGTCTGGCTATCCCTTCTTGTTAAGAAAAAGAAAAAAGAAAAAAAAATATATTTATCAAAACCATATGGAGGGTTGGAAAGAAAGGTACCAAATGAAGAATCAAACCCCTACTCAAATTTTGGGATATATATATGTATGTATGTATATATATATATATATATATATATATATATATATATTTGTCTTTGCAGGTTGATATTGGAAATTCCTTTCTCTTCTTCCTTTCTTTTATCATTATTATTATGATTATTATTATTCATGGACTTCTCTTTTAGGAAAGGTTGTTGGAATTTGATTTCTTTTAATTTGATAATTTGATCCATAGGGTTTTTCATAATTGATTTAGGAGACAACAGGTACTCTTTGAATAAAATGAGAAGATATAGGAGTTGAGAAAAACAAAAACATTATTTATAAAACTATTATATTAATTAATTAGGCTAACTAGTAACTACCTACTACAATTATTATTGGACTTGTATTCTTTTTATACAGACATAGTACACACACATCTATATATAGGATAAGTTGAGGAAGAAGGGCTCCAACTCTTTAAACGGGCTTAGGACTGTACTATACCTTTGCTTCACAGACATATTTATTTTCTATCTACATTTATTAATTCAATAATTGAATAATCAAGATGTTTGACTTAATTAAAAGATTAAATAAGGGGTTGGATGTTGGTATTTATTTAATTGTTTACTTTTCTAATTATATATATCACATATATTCTCAATATGCGAGTCTACTTTTTTTTTCTTTGTTCTTTTTCCTTTTTCCTTCTTTTTAGTAATAGTATGTCTAAAGAACTTTAAAAAAATCGAAAAGAAAAACTTCCAAGGAAAAGAAAATGCTTAAATAGCACTGCCCTAATTATCTGTGATGTCCCTATCACTGCGTCCCATCAACTACACGATCAATTCTAACATCTAATACATTCTAAAATTTCTTTTTTACAAAATTAAACCATAAAATTTTAACATCTTATTCTTTAAATCTTTATTTTAAGTTTTAAAAATAATATTAGAAAAACAAAATATCTAGACTCAATAGAAAGAAAAAAAACCACTGACAAAAATATAAAATTGATTGTATTTAGTTTCTTTGAAATAAATAGTTTTTATTTTTTATTTTTACAATGTTGCGTTTGATTTATCATCCATTATAGTTTTTAAAATTTGGTGGATATGATGTATGGAAGTGGTATATTCTTTCGTCTAACTCAATTAACATTTTTTTTTAATTAAAATGGTATATTCTTTTGTGTAGATAATACACCATATACAACATCCAATAGTAGATATAATTTTGAAAAAATAATCACATCATTTGCACGCTACAACTATTTGGATCAAAATTAGTGTATCACTCCTATTAATTCACATTTCATAATGAAGTGGTTACAAACTTACCATTTCATCCTTTATTATTTATATATATTCTGGTGGGTCCCACATATTATTAATTTTCTCATGTTATATATACATATATATATATATATTAATTTTTCATTCTACAAATAACTTTGTCTGTTAAATTAATTTTCTTTTTTTCTTTTCTCTGTAAAATTAATTTTCTTTTTTCTTCATACATACATACATACATATATATATATATATATCAATTATTAAAATTCTAAAAATATCATTCTTTATTAAATTATTTTTTTCCTTATATATATATTTTTATATAAATAAATTGACAAACTAATTAGATTCTCGATAATTTTATAAAATACAATATCTATATAATAAAATAACAAAAATTAATATGAATTATTTTAGACTAAATTGTTACCAATTTAAAAGTAAAATGATTGAAAATATATGAAACAATTAAGTATTAAGAAACCGTAAATCTTATGTATGTTTGATTGGGGGTCGTTAAAAATGAATTGAATGTGTGAATTATATTATACAAATAAGAAGTGTTTGAATTGATAGTAAAATAAATACGATTTAGAATAATTGATGAATAATATTAACACATTATTGAAACTTTGTTTTTAGATAAACCAAATAAGGTAGGAGTGGAGGGTGGTCCACTCGTAAAACCAAGCACGGACTGGGACTCTACCATCTATGTATCAACTACATCCTCTTCTTATCTATTCACAGTCATATTTTTCTTATAAATTTTATAAAATTCACATCTTACCATTTTCATTAGAATTAAAGAGTTTTGGTCTTAACTCAAGGGAGTCTTCTATCGACTATAATAACTATTTCGATGTATAATTTAACTCTTTTATCTTATAAAGTTGTTTATCCACAAACATACCACCCCAAAGTAGTAGGGAGGACGTTGGATTGATGGAGTTATCAATCCATGTGTAGCAACTCTATTCCTATTGCTATTGTTATTGTTTAATTACTATATTAAGTTATTTTTTGTTTACTAATTCCTGTGTTATAATATTGTGCTTAATTTATGTAATTTATATTATATTCCATAAAAATTTTAAAATTTGTCTGTCCTGGTAGAATTTGGACTTGGGAGGACAAATTATGTAAGAGTTAAAAGAAGTATAGTGTTCATTAGCTACTAGACATAAGTGTTACATAGCATCTGATTTTAAAATTTACGTAATAGATTTTCTAATTCTTGAAATTATGAAATTAATGGCTAATAAAACAAATTCCACTTTCAATTTTGGGTTATTTATATTATATATATATATATATAAAATCCAAACGTGATATTAAACATAAAATTTTGCTTCATATTGGACAATTTTTTTTTATAAAAAAGTTGATGTATATTTTTGGTGACAAATTAAAAAATTGATGTATCTTTGATGTGCAACAAAATAGTTTATTTCTTAATTTATTTTTTGAAAAATATGTATGAGATGTGTTTCAATACAAAATTAGTTAAAATTTTGTAAATCTATTAAATATTTTAAAAAGATTTATCACAAGTAAAGTTTCCAAATCCATGAGTCACAAATTAAAGAGAATCACATACATTGATCCATAAATGATTTTTAAGAAATTATGTTTCTCTCACTTACTTCTCTTAATTTAATTAATTTTCTGGATGTGTGTCAGTGAGAGGACCAATCCCTAATGTTTTATTTATAAACCTTACCTAATAAGCCTAATAAAATAATAGACTCGAAAGAGATAAAATAAAATATAATGCATATGTGCCACATTAATAATAATCTTATATTTAAAATAAATCTAATATTCTCTCACTTGGTTACATTATTTACCATATATGTTCATAGACATAACGTGTAAAATTAAACTTCATAACATATCATGTCAAGTCAAAGAAACTGCTAAAGAATCATGGCGGTCATACATCATTCAGACCATTAACATACTCCCTTCCATATATCACTAAAATAGTTTTTTTATTAACATGATCTATAATAAAAATAATCAATAATGATTCAACAATAAGTGTCTTTATTAAAGACGATGACCTGTTTAACATAATTTCATTTATGTATATGCTAATCATGAAAATAGAACCACAAGATAAAATCAGAAACAATAAATAAATAAGTTCAAAGTGCCAAATAACATAATCTTGATTTCAATAATGATATCTACTAATGCTCATACGTTTAACATGATCATTGAATGTTTTTGTTTTGTGGCAATCCTTTAGTTAGTAGATATGTAATCATAAGTTTAGTACTAATGTGTTTGATTGACACTCTTTGTTATGAACTTCTTCTTTAACAACAAAGTATTTTAATTCTATAAATTTAGCACCTTTAGAATATTTGTAGTTTTTTTTAGAAGAAAACTATTACAAAATTTTTACAATAAATTCTCAACAGCTTGACAATATTGTCGATAATTCCAAAGTCCTGAGATAAAGTTTTGCAACCATAAACCATGAACTGTAGCCTCAAAGCATGCTACAAATTCAGCTTCCATAATTGATGCAGCAACAATACACAACTTCACACTTTTTCATGAAATTACTCCTTCAGCTAATATGAACAAATAACCAAAAGTACTGAATTTTTGTGTGTCCACACACTCGACAAAATCTAACAATCACCTCAAGATGATCAGATCTTTTGTAAGTAAGAATTTAGAACAAAGGTTATAATTAAACTTACTCCCATTGATCCTTAGGTAAATATATCCATCACCGATGTTTTCTTTAAAATAAAAAATATGTGATGATATCGTTGCACTTAAGATACCATTGTCTGAAAGCTTGTTTAAGTCCATATATTGACCTCTTTAATTTACATACCATACGTTTCTTTCCTTCAACCATAAAACCTTCTAGTTGATCCATGAACACTTTTTCATCTAAATTCCCATTTAAAAAGGTAGTTTTCACATCCATTTGATGAAGTTCTAAATCATAATAAGGTACTAAGCCATAATAATTCTTAATGAGTTCTTTTTCGAGACAGGAGAAAAAGACTTTTTCATCTAAATTCCATGAACACTTTTTCATCTAAATTCCCATTTAAAAAGGTAGTTTTCACATCCATTTGATGAAGTTCTAAATCATAATAAGGTACTAAGCCATAATAATTCTTAATGAGTTCTTTTTCGAGACAGGAGAAAAAGACTCTTTGTAGTAAATGTTATCTTTATAAGTATAACCTTTGGCAACAAGTTTACCCTTGTGCCGTTCGATATTGCCATTTAAGTCAAGTTTGGTCTTAAAGACCCATTTACACCAAATTATTTTAATTCCTTTAGGCAATTCTACAAGATCCTAGACTTCATTATCATTCATTGATTTTAGCTCTTCTTTCATGACATCTAACCATTTGGCAGAATTATTTCCTTTAATGGCTTGTGAAAACGAAACTGGATCATTATTAGTACTTAAGTCAAATTCTGACTCATACAAATAAACCACATAGTCATCAGAAATGCCTGATCTTCTTTGTCTTACAAATGTTCTTAACTCTATTTCTTGTAGTCCCTTAGTTACAAGTTCATCTGTTATAACATCGTCATGTGGTGTTTGACTATTGATTTGTTCTTCTCGTGGATTGTTAACAGAGTCAACAACTACATGAACAATAACTTGAGAAGAAGTTATAGATGAAGGAATTTTTACCCTAACTTCTTGAATTTTCACTTTACATGGTTACAAACTTCCACTAGTTACTTCATTCTCAATGAACCTTATATTTCCAGTTTCAATTATTTTCATACTGTCGTTAGGACAATAAAATCTATACCCTTTTGTTTTTTCTAGATATATAACCAATGAAAAAATCACGGGTTGCTCTTCAATCTAGTTTCTTTTAATGTGAATTATAAATTCGCTTGACAACCCCCAAACATGCAGGTGCCTTAAACTAGGTTTCTTTCCTGTCCATGGTTTCAAAAGGTATCTTTGGAACTGATTTACTAGAAACCGTGTTTAATAAATATTGAACGGTTCTTAATGCATACATCCACAAGGACACAAGTAAAGACGAATTAATTAACATGCTTCTAATCATTTTCATTAAGGTACGATTATGGCTTTCTACAACACCATTTTATTGTGGTGTTCCTGGTATTGTATATTGAGCACATATACCATGACTTTCTAGGAATTTAGCAAATGGGTCAAAACAATGTGCTTTCTCTTCATACTTTTCATAAATTTTATAAAATCCTTGGCACTTTAAATGTTGTAATTGTGGACTTGATATTGTTTGTTATAGTAATTCGCATAAACATTAGGCTCAATTCATTTTATCTTCTCAAGCTTTATAGAAAGATCTATCCTCATCACTGCTAGCAGAAGTAAGTGCAGTAGGTTTCTCACTTAAGAGTGTCAAATCAAGATCCAAAACTTCAAGATGAAATCGAATTTGTTCAAACCAATCAGAGAAATTGAGTACATTAAACTTGATTATAGATGTAGCATGTGAATGGATAGAAATGGGAGAAGATGTTATAATTACAAAATAAATATATTTATACATTATTGTTTTGAGAAATAAATGTAGAGATATAACAAAGATTCAGATAATATTAAATAATCATTAACTTATACATTGAAGTTCTTCTTTGGAAGGCACAACAACATATAATATTTATACTTAACTGATGCTATATTTAATTTCACATAATTGGTAATTTAAATGCTTAAATTAGATACATTAGTTATCGTTGGATATACTAACAATATCTAACTAAACACCTCAATTAACCACAATAAGATTCAAAATTATAAAGTTACTAATTACCTTTGGACAAATTAAATGTTTTATAATAATGAAAATCAATACACTCACGACAAATCATCAATGTTTCATAATATTCATCTCATTCATCAGCATCGAATGAACACGAGTACTTGAATCAACTTTAATTTGATGTTTAAAGATTTACCGATTTGACCACTTTGGTGACTAACAAATTGTTCATAATATAGGCATCATGCTAAAATAAATTCAACTTACCACAATAAAATTCAAAATCATAAAACTACTAATTACCTTTTAACAATTTAATTAAATGTTTTATAATAATGAAAATCAATATACTCATGACCATATCTTTATGTTTCATAATATCATATCATCACATAAATATGAGTAATTGAGTTAACTTTAATTTGATATCTATTGAACTTATTAATTTGGCCACTTTGGTGACTAACAAATTCATAATATAGATATCATATTAAAGTAATAAAAAATTATTATTTCCTTAATTTGCAAAACAATATCAATGGAATATATATCTATAAGATTTACTAATTTGGCCACTTTAGTGACTAACAAATTATTCATAACATAGATATACATTGCACTTTAATTTGATAATTGAACTAACGTAACTTTAATTTGATAATTGAACTAACGTAACTTTAATTTGATATTTATAGAACATTTAATAATTTGGCCACTTTGGTGACTAACAAATTATTTATACCATAGATATTAAATAATCACAAACAAATACATGTTTTAAATTATTTGTGATTTAAACATAACGCAAAAGGACAATAAAACATAATTTATTGTATCAACTTTATGAAATTTAAACATGCATAATTTATTATATTTTAAATTTAACCAACTCAATCATGAGTAAAACAGTAACATTAATGGAGTAATTAAGAATCTAATCTTCAATAACTATAATCCAAAAAGAATAAATATATGAATTTTGGAAAACTCTAACGACATTGATATTGTGATTATCTTGATGATCTTTATCTTCTTCTAGCTTCTTTATTTTTTTTTCTTTTTCATAATAAGAAGATAAAAGATTTTCATAATAAGAAGATGAAAGATTTTTCTTTTTCATAATAAAAAAATAAAATATTTTTCTTCAATTTCTAAAATTTATTTGTTTTCTCCCATTAAGTTTCGTTTGATATCTATTTAACTTACTAATTTGGTTACTTTGATGATTAACAAATTATTCATATAACATAATTCTCAAGTGATTTTAATAACAAAATTTGCAAAAATATTAATATTGCAAATAATTTTATCAAAACTCTCATTCAATCTAAACGGTGTGATTTAAATCACAAGTATAAGTGGATACTTTATATCATTATCATTATATATCCATCACATAAAATAATAATAATTGATACATAATTTATGTGATCATCATATGGGCATTTTATAAGTAGTTGCACAGATTTTGAAAATCTAAGAATGATAGATTTAAACTAATCGATCAATTTTGAAATTCATGTAGATTCTTCACTATAAAAATAATAATAAATTAATAAATAAAAACAATCACATCAGAATACTTAATCCATAAAAAATCAACCAAAGAAAACTTGAGTTTTTGGTAATTTCTTAAATACCTTTCGATTCGTTTATTTATTTACTACTATTATTTTCTTAATCTTTTCTCATCCAATAGAGTTATTCTTCTATAAATGAAAAATCAAGCAAAATTATTTTGCAGTGAAAACATGAATTTATACCTTACACATCAATAAAAATCATAAATTCACAATCAAAGCTCTGATACTACATGTAGATTTTTTTTCATGATTACACAATAAAACCATAACATTATATAAAACAATAAATGCCAAGATCTCTAAACTATATGATTTTCACAAATTAAACTTAGTTAGAGAATCACATACCTTGATCCATAAGTGATTTTTAAGGGATTGTGTTTCTCTCACTTGACCTCCCTTAACTTAATTAATTTTTTTATGGGGAAGAGTGAACTACTTGAATGTGATAGTGAGAGGACTAATCCTTAAGGTTCTATTTATAGACACCACACATCATTATGTCTATTTAGTCTCTCTTTCCAGTCAAACAAAACATTAAAATTTATGCAAAGTAGTCTATCCTATCAACAAACAAATTCCAATCTAGCCTAAGTGTTCTAGTATTAAGATCATTTACATCGAAATTAAAGCTCAAATTAAGAAGCAATTTACTCTTCATCAAATTAACATGCACCAACAATTGAAGAAAGAATCTAGTAGCAAGATGACCAAATGAACTCATGGTATTCATCAAACTACTAAAAAAAATACAATTTCAGCTTGGAAAATGCATACATAATAACACTTTAAGCTAACAAAAATACTGAAACACGTTAAGATCAATTTGTTTGAAGTTTTTAGGTTCGAGAATCAACAAATTATGTAAGTTTTTAGGTTCCCAACATTATGTAGAAAAGTTTGTTGAATTGTGTGATTTCTTTCCCAACATTGTGCTGAATTGATCATGTCAAATCCACTATTGCTATTTATGTAGAAAAGTTGTGAAATGCAGCTCCCAACATTATGAACCCAAAGGATGCAAACAACACACAGTGGGTTGATTTTACTTCTACACATTGAAATGGTCATATCCACTAAGATCAATTTCATTGGTTCATGAGAAAATATTCAATTTCATTCAGAATAGCCTCAAGTGAACCCAGATACTAATCAATTTCATTCAGAAAAGCCTTACATGAACCTAGAAACTAAGTAAACTGATGCAAGAAAAAAAGAGAAGGAAAAAAAAAGCTAATTAGAACAGAAAACAGCACAAACCTTGGGTCGTGGTGCCGTGGGTCGTGGAAGCAGCAGACTACCGTGGGTCGTGGGAGCAGCAGCGACCTATTATGGGTCGTGGGAGCACTGGCGGGCCATGGGAGCTTGATAAAACATCGGTAAAGCTTGAAGAGACGCAACGGAGCTTGAAGAGACGCGACTGGTTGTGGGTGGCTATAGGACAGCGACCAGTGGAGAGATGGAGAGTTGTGAGAGCCGACCGTCGGTGGAGTTGAAGATGAAGGTGGAGATGGGATTTCCAAGACTTCCAGGTACCATAAGACAGGGATATTGTAAAGAATATTGGAAGGAGAATGAAAGATCTCATACACCCTTTTTTAGTTCTTTAATGAAAGATCTCATTCAAGAGATCATACGATAATC
>JBBPDI010037405.1:0-21560 GCA_037974545.1 Cucumis variabilis
CCAATAACAGTAAGTTAGTCCTTCACGAGTGTTCGTAACACCAGCTGGGTCAATTTACCGTTTTACCTCTAGGTTACATCTAATCCTTAAATACCAGTGCTCCTCCAATGAACAACCTATTTATGATCCTACCAATAAACAGAAACCCCTTTCGTGCCATAGAGAGGGTAGGTCCCTTTGTTCAAGACCTGGAGACACCATTTAAGGGAACACTCATCTACTTACCATAAAGTAGGAACGGAGTGAATTCCATCTTGTGTAATTATGTTCCCTGCTCCCCACTCATTTTTGTCCCCAAAATGATAAGCTTATTGAGTTGACGATCTGGCCACTCTCACCCGTACAAATCAGAGGACAATCCCTCACGAATAGGAGTTCATAACACACTCAGGATTAAGACTAAGTTACCTAGGTTATCCTAGTGAAATAAAAACTTAACTAGTTAATGGAGTTACTAGTGGTTACTATTTCACAGTTCAGTCTTATGCAAACTCATTGCATAGGATACCCTCACTCGTATATCTACTACACGAACGCGTTGGATCATTGTGTTTATATCAAATATAAAGTGAGTCGTATCTATAGTGTTACCAGGATAAGGTACCCAACCTTATTCCTATAGTATAGACCCTTTAAGCTGATCTCGAACATTGATTCCTGTATGTCTCTACATACTGTTCAAGACTCATTAAACAGCTTAGGATGTTAGTTTATTGGATTTGGGTTATTAAGATAAAACTAATAATTTAATCAATAACAATTATTACAATAATAACACTTTATTAATAACGGTCAATGGATTATAGTTACAATCTATGAGTTTTAGGACATAAATCCCAACACAAGTACTCTTCTTTGTTTAATTAATTTTGATTTATATGTTCACAGGTACTACGTCATTCCTCATCAATTTTGATGAGACTGGTGCTCTTTTTTATTTTAACATCGACGTATTCAATAACATCGAAGGAACATCCTCGGTGGGCAACACGTTAGATTAGTCTGATTACATAAATAATTAATTATATAAACTTGAAGTTACCTACATATATATTTTCTATTTTCGTAGATGCCTCTCAACCCAGTGCTCGTACTCCTAGAAGATAGTAAACTCCAGGAACTTAGAGTTAGATAGATAAATGGAGCAAAATAGGAAGATCCCCAAATCCATCTCTCTAGGACAGGATAAGTCGATCTCACCACATTTCATTCACTTCAGCTGCAACATCTATGTGTTAATGTGTAATACATTTTCAGTCTGCTCCTTTAAGTGGACTGATGTACTCTAGAGTACATCGAGCTTGTGAAGGGTGATTTACATTTAAGTTTTTAAATTACTATACATATATGTTACCTATGTATATATATAGAAAGCTAATCCGTGTGTACCTTTCTTTTGTAGCAATGCTTCTTGCTTGATTCCACAGATCCAACACTTGATTTATTAAGCATTAAATGTTTAGCATTTGGAAGGAGTTCAGAGGAGACAACCATTGCCATTTTAAGAAGTTCAGTGATTCTGAACAAGCATGTGCTAACCTACCCCCTAGATTGAAGAATTCTGTGGAAGATTGGCTCTTTCTCCGTGCTTGTTTTGTTTATGTGACATGAGAGTTTATCTTTGATTATGTGTGCACATGCAAGATTGCCATAGATGTGGTGTTAAGAGCTCTAATGAAGTGGCTATGTGGTGATAAGAGTATGCGTTAAAAGGTGAAATCATATCCATTCGTTGCTAAATTGCAAAGTGTACACATTTTCATGCAAGTTTTCCTCTCATTCGTTCAAGTGCAAGTGAAGAAAGGTTTCCTGGTAAGTCTAGAGTCGAACATAGGGAGCTTAAGTTTCTATTTTACCTTATCATGCTACAAAAACAATGCAGTATAAGCTATATAGTGTTGCATATGAACAATATATTATCTATTCTACTCTATTATATACACACAGTGCTTCTGGCGGTGCAAGATGATGTGGCGAGATGAAAAAAGATTAATATTAAACTCATTATAGACATTGCACGGAAGGAGTGATTTAACTATCTAAATGTGCTAGAATGCACTTGAAGGTTCTAGGCGACATAAATCATACTTCAACTTGGCATTAAGGCAGGATGCTTCTCAATGCTTTACCATACTTACTCTCCTTTTGAGATTTAAATACTCAGAGTTGACTTATGATTTATGGCTAATTATGTTATAAGTATTCTAAGTTGCTTTTTCTTGATTAAGGCAGACAACCTCTCGATGATTTTGCCACTCACATTTTCATTTCTGCAATGTATGTAAAGGATGAACTTAGCAATAAAAATATATTATTGCATTCTTCTTGCAAAATGCTTAGTGAAATGTGTGTTTACATTTGTTAGATGATTACGATCAATCTCATTATTATTCTTTCGAATATACAATGTTCTTTGACATTCAAAATTAACTCAGCAAAACTTAGAGTAAAAACATCATGACTCTAAAAAACATTAAAAGTACATTTTATTAGCACAAGCTAATTAAACATAACAGAGGAGCGAAGAAACAAGAGTATGGGTGAATGAAATATAAAATGTAATGTATTGAAAATAATAACTGTAGGCCTTTCAACAATCAAATACATAATACAATACAGTACAACATAAAAACAAAATGAAAGAAAGAAGAAAGTACTACGCCTCAGAGTATAATTTTTCATCCTCCTTGGCTCAAATTTTTGCCTTATACTGAGGAAGAAATGGTGGGGATGAACTCTGTCTCTCTCCATTTTGTTCTAGGCTGTTACCTAGAAACTTTAGGAAAACAGAGGATGGACGATGTTTGAGCTTGCTCTCCTGTCAGAAATTACGCACTTCCATTTCTGAAGTGAGAGGCTTTATTTATAGGCAAAAGTTAATGTTGACAAGAGGTCACACGCTATTTAATGCTCTGAAAAGCTATAGCGATACGTTGCAGATTGTACTCTCGTCCTTTTTTAACTTTCACGCCAATAAATTTTTGTCTGCTAGTGAGTCCAAACACCTAGCTTTCTTTGCTTAATGCTTTGGTTGGATGCTTCTTTCTCCTAAACATTGAATCGCCTAACTTCACTTCTTTTTCCTAGGAATCCTGCGATTTAATTACTGAAACACGATAAAAAAGGGATAAGGCTCTTTTATGTTAATTTATTTACAAGTTAGCCAAATCGCCTACTTTTTCCTTCATTTTCTTCCATTCTCATGATTTAAACCTCATTATTTTACATAAAAGACTACAATAACTTGTATTTTTCTACAAGTTATCACACTTCTAAATTTAAAATAATGCTTGTCCACAAGCATCATCTTAGGATATTCTAAGTATGGTTTCTCTTGGTTGACTCGGTAAACTTTTCAGAATGCAATTGTATTCTATCTTGTAGTCTAGCATTTCTTCTTTTCCTCACAACTTTAAACTTGAAAATATTTCTAAAATCTAGACGCAGTAAGCATAAGTCTCAAAATATCCTTGTTTATTTCCAAAAAATCTTATTTTCTCTTTTTGCAAAATGACCTTTGTTTTAGAAGTTCTTGGTTCCTTTCTTTTTCTTATAAAACCTTTATTAGCTACATTTATACACTTGAATTGGACATTGAGAGGGAAATCATAGGTACTCTATGAGTTTGTTCCTCTCTTCAACTATAAGTCTTATCACCACTTATTTATTTACTCTCAACATTTTACTGAAGCTTTACTTCCTATTTACTTTTGTTAGAGGCGATGACATAGGAGTTGTTATTTTAATTAAATTCAGAAAGAAAGAAAAGTTTCTTAAAAAGAAAACACTTAAAAAGGAAGGGTTCCTTGATTTTTTAAACGCTTTAGCTCGAGCTTCACACACCCTCAAATTTAAAGTTATGCAAGATCCTCATTGCAAAAAAATGAACGCTAAGATGAACTTAGAAAAAAATTACAAAAGAGGTTTGAGGTAAAGTTTACGCGCCTAAAGACTACAAGAAATATTTCCTAAGTTCATTTTGCTCAGAAAAAGTGTCATTACCTAGTACAAAGTAGAATAACTTAGCAGAATGCTCATCAAGAAAGTTATCCTTCCAAGCGCAAAAGAAATCATAAAAAGAATCCAATAACGAAGTAAGTAACATGCAAGGTAAAACACATAAGAAGAAATAAAGAAAGATGTGTATGCAATTGATTAACTACCAAAACAAACATCTAGTAAAAGAGCGAAAAGATAAATAAAGGCAACTAATGTATAAGTTCGAACATATCACCCTCAAATTTAGTTCTCTGGGTGAGGTTCAGTCTTGCAAGGAAGAAGATCTACAGAATGATTGGAGGGAATGACATCATTAACTCAGTGGCTATGATAGGCTAAGGTACACATTATAAAAAGAATGCATGCGTATATTCCATTGGAGTTGGACATTGTCTATCATGCCTTTCTACCATTTGACGCGAATGGTTTGAGTGTGTAATCATAAAATCGATGAGGTGTTTCAAGGAAGAGGAAACTTGCAAGAACAAAGAACTAGATTGCGAGATTGTGGTTTCTAATCCATGTACAGTACAGTATAATAACTTTAGGTCTTTCGACCATCAAATACATAATACAATACAGTACAACATAAAAAGAAAATGAAAGAAGAAAGGACTATATATGCCTTAGAGTATGATTTCTCATCCTCCTTGGCTCGGATTTTTGCCTTATGCTGAGGGGGAAAATGGTGGGGACGAACTCTCTCTCTTTTTTTGCTCTAGGCTCTTGCTAGAAACTTTAGGGAAACAAAGAATCACTACAACAAATATGCCTTTTAATAGCATCCAACCATAACATTTTTAATAACAACCTATAAAAAGTAAAAGAAAAAATGCAGAAAAGGAAAATAGTAAGAGTGGGAAAAATTAATTTTGTTTTGAGCGTTTGCCCACATATGCTTCCCTCAAGTGCCCCTTTTCCTTGTTATCAGACTTTCGGTGAGATCTCTCCTTAAATTTGATTCTCTCTTTAATTTTGTTTTTTTTCGTTCACCCCCCACTCTCAATTCTGTCCTCTCTTCAATTCGATCTCTCTCCACATTCACTCTTTAATTTTGTTCCTTCACACCCATTTACTCTCACCTTGTAGGTCTCAAGCCTCTCTCAATTCTGTTCACGCCTAAGGTTAGAAAAGTTCCTTCCTTCGTTTTCGTTCAAACTAATGTTTATAGCCTCTTTTGTTTTTGTCCTTATCTTGCTTTCTGGTTTGGTTTGGTTGTCTACAAATCAAGCGTAATGGTGTGTTTCAAGCGTAATGGCATGTCTCTAAAATTCCAGCACTCATAATATCTTCCACTTTGTCAAAGCTACAAACGAATAACACCCCCTTTCGTTGGGGTATGGATAGGATCAAAGACCACTACTTGAATTTCTTAGAGACTAACATCTTCAATGGGGAAGACCTTGACATATTTTTCCTATTTCTCTTTTCTCTTTCTCTTTTGAAAATGTTGATGATGTGTGTTATTTTATGAGAGATTTAGGCATTTTCTTTTTTCTTTTTAATTAAAATTTGACGCCAGTATTTTTGCTAAAGACAGTTGGGGATTCAAAAAGCCACTTTCTGGTTATTATGGTTCGAGTTTTTCGGATGTATTAGTGGCTTTAAAGAACATAGTATCAAAAAGTAATAGAAAAGGGAAAGTTAACGAGAGGCTTTTTGCACTCTAATCAGATGTGTCGAATATAAGTAAGGGTAGGTTTAATTGATCAATGCATTACTGGTGTTTGATTTTGTTAAACCAAACACCCTTAAATTGGATTTAGTTGTTTCAATCATGAAATTGATTAATTTACTTTCACTATATTCGTACATTCAAAACAGAGCTAGCAACAAAAAGTAAAAAATGTTTATCTTCTTTGATTTTTAATTGATTAATGTTTTCAAAATCAGGTTGCCTTAGCCCTTCGAATAACTTTGGTGCAAGATTTCTAGCACTTATTACTTGATTCTACTTCTTTATGTGGTATGAAGTTTCTTTGTCATTTTGCCTCTAAAATAATTCAAGTATGCCATTACATTAGATTCTTTATACTTGATAGATATATCTTTCCTTGGACAATTCTTTCAATATAAAAGTACAATAAGACGACCAAGTTTGATAATTAGAAGTTAATGACCTTCTTGCTGCTTTATCATCAATTTTTTATCAATGATTTCTTGATATGTTTTACGTCCCTCTTTGATTTTCCCTTCGAAATATAGATGCAACTGAAGGAAATTTTTCATGCCTAATTGAATTGTTTTTCTAAAAAGGAAGATTTTATTTTTCTTTGCATACATCTTCAGCTTTAGAGCCATTCCCTTCAGCTTGGGGCTTTCTCTAGCACTTCTTGTTTTGGTTAACTCAACAACATATTGTCTCCATCTTCACTTGATTTGTCTCACAGTTTTCTTAAACAACATCCACCTATATTTTGTTAACTTCTTTATTATGCTTTTTTCTAATCATGCAATACTACACGTATTATAGGTGTGTCAATAGCATCACTAATGAAACTTTCTTTCAATTGAACTGGCTTTGTTAGTGCAATGATTCCAAACATTACATTTACCTATAAAAGTATATATTCGAAGAAAGACATGGTAAGAAGTAGAAAATGAAGGTTTTCGCTTGTAGTTTTACCTTTTTCTTCTTCTTTTATTTGTTTGGAATAACTTTCTTTCTTGCAGACAGGAATGGATAATACAAACGTGTATACATACGCCTCAATAACGATCAATTTTAAAACAATCGCATCGTTTGGGTGCCTATTTTAGATATGTGAGGTAAACACTTGATAAGTAATGGGTGAGTCTTAGTTGCCACCTTTGATATTTATATCCTACACTACAAGAAAATGGACCTATCGTGATGCCAAAAATGACGTTGCTTAAAGCCACGTCGGCGTTAAGCACCTTTTACCGATGTCGCACACAGTATGTCGTCGTATGGAACTTTCTACAACAAACTTCTCGGCCGAGTCGTAGAAAGTCAAAATGTTTCATTTCATTTGAGACTTTTCACGACGTTCGTCTCCAACACGTCGTAGAAAGCTAAATATTTAATTTTTTTTTAGAATTTCTGCGATGCGTCTCCGAAGTATGTCGCAAAAAGTCCAAATATTAAATTTGATGGGTAGACTTCCCGCGACACAGGTATTACGTGCATCGCGAAAAGCTGAATATTTAATTTGTTTTTGAATTTTCCTCGATGCGTCTCCAAAGTACGTTACAGAAAGTCCAAATATTAAATTCGTATAGTAAACTTTTCATGACATCGGGATCCTTGAACGTCGCAGAAAGTTAACACAGAAACAAAATGTTTCAACTTTTCGCGATGTGTCCCACATGACGTCGCAGAAAGTCCAAGATTATACGACGTGCCCCTAACACACGTCGCAGAAAGTGAAACATAATAAATTCATTTTTCCACTTTCCACGACGTGTCAGGATAGACATCGCGGAAAGTGAAGATAATTCGCAACATCAATAACCTCCCGCATCGTAGAAACTTACTTCCCGCGACGTTTTCGATGACGTCACAGAAAGTCCTAACTATTTCAATCCATATTTCATTTGAAAACTCACAGAAGAGAAAGTAATTTGAAAATTTGAGAGAGAAAGGGATAAATCGAAAGAGAAAGTGAGAGAGTCGTTGCCGCCCATTATCGTCGCACCGCCACTGTCGCCATTGTTGCCTACCGTCTGAAGGTCGTGTTTTTGTATTTTTTTTTTTTTGCATTTAGGTGTGTAAAGTGTATGTATATGTGTATATGTTGGTATATGTGTTATGTGTATATGTTTATGGTGTATGTATATGTATATGTTGGTATATTTTTATTGAAATATAATTTTATATGTATATGTTATGTGTATATTTAATGTATATGTATATATATGAATATGTTTATTGTGTATGTGTTAGTATAATTTTATGTGTGTAGGTGTTGTGTGTATATTTAATGTATATGTACATGTAGGTATATATTTATTGTGTATGTGTTAGTATAATTTTATGTATGTAGGTGTTATGTGTATATTTAATATATATGTATATGTATATGTAGTATAATTTTATGTGTGTGTATGTGTTAGTATAATTTTATGTGTGTGTATGTGTTTTGTGTATATTTAATGTGTATGTATATTTATATTTAGTTATATGTTTATTTTGTATGTGTTATGTGTATATGTAGTTATAATTTTATTTGTTATATGTATATTTAATGTGTAATATATATATAGTTTAATGCATATGTGTATATATATATATATATATTTATTGCAATAGAAAATTAATAAAAATTTAAATAATGTATGAATTTATATAAAATTTGAATACATTATATTTAACAATAGTTTAGGGTTTAGTAACTATGAATTTAAATACTGAATTTGATATTCAATATGAATTTCATATTGAAATTGCATTTGAATTTCATTTTCAAATGAAATTTGAATTTTTAAAATTGTTAATTAACGTAACTAAAATGGAGTATGTATAAAACTAATATAACATATTTATTTGTTAGGCCTTTTAACGAAATGGACAAGAGTTGGATGAACATTAGGGATAGGTTTTCTGTTGAGTACAGAGAAGGAGTTTTTTAGTTTTTAGAGGTCGTAAAACATGACATAAATAATTATGGAAAAATAAGGTGTCCATGCAAGAAATGTATGAATTCAAACTGGGACTCCTTAAGGGTGTGAGGTGACATCTATTAACCATTGGAATAGCCTCCTTCTATATCAACTGAGTGTATCTTGGAGAGCCCTTGACCTTGAATGTAGCTATACAAACATTTAATGAAGGAACGAGTAGTAGTTACCCAATAGTTGATGAAGGAACTAGCAGTAACCTAATAGTTGATGAAGGAACCAATAGTAACCTCGTTAATTAAGAAAATGAAATGTTGAAATATGTTACATGATTTACAAGCTGGTAATGAACAAATAGAAGAGAAGGAGGAAGATTTAGATTTAGAAGAAGATAGAACAAACAATGTATTTAAGAAGTTACTAAATCATGCAAGTTGTAAGCTATACCCCGGGTGTTCTGAATTTTTGTGACTAAATTTTTTTGTTAAAATAATGCACGTCAAAGTTCTCAATGGTTGGAGCAACAATTCCTTTGATATGATGTTAGAGTTAATAAAACGTGTATTTCCAATGTGTGGTAATAACATCCCTAGTCCGTTCTATGAAGCCAAACGAAATTTACGTTATTTGGGATTAGGGTACAAGAGTATTCATGCTTGTTAGTATGATTGTGTATTGTTCTGGAAGGAGTTCAAGGATTTGCAACATTGTTCAACTTATGGTGAGTCTCGATATAAGATTAATTATAACAGATCAGGAAATAAAATTCCATAAAAGGATAAACGAGTAGAAAGAGAGGATGTGTTGAGACATTCAACCGATGCAGAGGGATGGAAGCACTTTGATTCTGAATTTTCTGATTTTGCATTAGAGCCACGAAATGTTTGTTTGGGATTAGCTTCAGATGGATTCAATCCATTCGATCATATGAGTACCTCATATAGTATGTGGCCTGTGGTGTTAATTCCATACAATTTGCCACCATGAAAATGCATGAAAGAGTCGAACTTTTTTATGTCATTACTCGTTCTCGATCCTAAATCTCCCAACAGAGAAATTGATGTGTACCTACAACCACTTCTTGAAGAGTTAAAAAATCTATGGACGTTTGATGTGCATACGTATGATTGTCTGATGGATCAATATTTTCTGTTGTATGCAACCTTGTTGTGGACAATTAATAACTTTCCGACATATAGTGATCTATCCGGTTGGAGTATAAAATGATATTAGTCATGTTCCATTTGCATGGGGGATAAATCATCGTTCAGAATACGTAAAAAGATAACATTCATGGAACATCGATGGTATCTTTCAGGCAATCATGTTTTGCATAGAAGTAGACTCTATGATGGAAAGGTAGAGCGTAAATCACCTTCAGTTGTAATGAATGGCCATGAAATATTGGAACAACTAGATTCTTTGGAGTTTCCAGTAATGAGTAAGCATCATTCGTTAAAAGATAGAAAAAGAAAAAGAGTTATTAATTGGACTAAGAAAAGTATTTTTTTCGATCTTCCTTATTGGCCAAGACTACTTATTCGTCACAAACTTGATGTAATGCATATTGAAAAGAATGTTTGTGACAAATTAGTTGGTACGTTATTGAATATTGAAGGAAAAACAAAAGATACCACGAATGCCAGATTGGATTTACAAGATTTAAAATAAGAAAGGATTTACATTTGGTAGAAGTGGGTAACTGATTGGTGAAACCACATGCGAGCTATACATTGACTAGCAGCGAGCGGATTGAGTTCCGTAATTTCTTGAAAGCAGTTAAGTTTGGATTTGTTTTTCATATTTCACGATATGAATGCAAACGAGGGAAAAATACCAGGTCTCAAAACGTACAACTATCATGTACTACTACACCGACTTTTTCCAATCGGTGCTAAGGTATTCTTACCAAAAATGTGTACACTGAAATTACTGAACTGTACATTTTTTTTGTGATTTATGCACCAGGACGATAAGAATAAGTGATTTGGACAGATTGCAATCAGGTATTATAATTATATTGTACAAATTGGAAAGAATATTTTCACTCGTTTTTTTTAACATCATGGTACACCTTGCAGTTCACTTGCCATATGAGATGAAGGTTACTGGTTTAGTTTTTTACATTTGGATGTATCCCATTGAAAGAAGTCTCCAAACACTAAAACAATATGTTCGTAACAAAGCACGTTCTGAGGGGTCTATTGCAGAAGGAAATCTTATGAACGAATCAAGTACTTTCTGTTCACGCTATCTGATGGGGATTGAGACCCTATTCACTAGAGATGATCAAAATGATGATAGCATTGAAGAGGATGAGGTCATTCGTGAGTATAAAGTATTCGTTCAGAAAGTACGACCATTGGGAGTGTCACATTTATAAAGTATATCGCAAGAAGGGAAACGACTCTTTCTTCGGTATATCCTCAGCAATGTAGATGAAATATTTGAATACCGGAGGTACACATTTCTATACATAGTTAAGGTTTTTATACCTTGCCAACACACAAACTCACAATTGTGTACTTTAGGAAACACCTTCTTTTGATACGTCGTCGGGGTGAAGCTTTTCTTAACTATTTAGAAGACACCAACGAGCATTTGTTGATTAGTTTAAAGCTCAGGTATTTTGAGTGAATGACTTTGAGCATTTCTACTTTATACATATAAGTACTTTTATGCTAAACCAAATTTCAGGTTATGGCAGAAATGCGTGACAATTCAAATATTTCTCAAGATTTATTTTCACTCGCAATGGGACCATCACTTGATGTTCGCTCTTACAGTGGATGCATTATTGGTGGCATTTGATTTCACACATTGAAGTGTGATTCTCGATGTACAACACAAAATATTGTGGTCATGGTAATCGAAAAAGGGAGTAGAGGAAGTGTGAACAACAATTTTTACGATGTTTTTGATGAAGTGTTTCATGTTGAATATCCATTTAGACGACGTGCTTGGTTATTCAAGTGTCGCTGGTTTGACACATACAAAAAATAAAAATCATAGGACGCACGAAGAACTAGGCTACAAATCAATAAACACGTCTCATTTTTGGTTTGCTGAGGAACTTGTGATTCTTGCAACCCAAGCACATCAGGTGTTCTACCTTGAAAATCCTAAAAATTGTAATGGTTGGAAAATTTTTCAAGTGGTGCAAAATAAACGTGTATGGAATGTGCCAGAAATGGAAGATATCAAGAACAATCAACTTAATGTAATGGAAATCATCGTTGAACATCGGGTGGATGAACACATCATTGAGGATGACACTCTGTGTAGGACTGAAGTTGATCCTTCAATAGTGGAAAGACCAAATGTTTGTAATGTCGTGGAAAATTTCATAAATGATGAAGATTACAAACAATCATCACATCAAAGTGAGTCGTGCAAACAATGTTTTTTTACTATAGACATATTTAGACATTTTTTATACATTAATTACGTTGTGATACTCAAGTTTATTTGTTTAATGTTTTATTGATTTTTATGTCTGTAGATATGGTGTCTAACTTTTCGAGTAATGTACATGAGGAAGACTATTTCCTTAATCTTAACGGTTGGATAACGTGGGTGGTTCGTTGTCAGTAGGCGACACTTCAGGTTCGTAATAGTCAACATATTTAATTAATACAGTTTCTCTCTCATTTGATTATGTCTTTAAGTTATGTTTGTTGTATATAATCCAATATTGCTTTCAGTAGATTCGTCTCATTCAGCTCTCACTGTGAGGAGAGTATACGACGACATTCTAAAAATATAGATGCGAGTGATACGTACAGCAGAGTCAGAGAATTCTCATTTCCATCCTCCTAGAGGGGATAAGCCTGTCTGGGCACACGCCCCTCGTTTTAGTTGCACAATCAATGTGCTGACACGAGATACATTTCCTATTCAGGCCCTGAAGTGGGTAGATGTATCACCAGAGTGCATCGAGGTCGTCAAGGGCGACCTAAAGGTAAGTCTATAAATTCAAAAATATTTATGTATGTTTTTATTTCCTTATAAAAGCTTTACTGACTTGAAATATATTTCTTTTGTAGCAATTTCTTGTGTTTGATCTTAACGATCAAACACTGAATCGGTTTGTTGAGTATCAAATGCTCACTGTATGGAAGGATTTCTGCGCAAGTAATCATCTCTATTTGAAGAAATTTAGTGACCCTGAACAAGCACAAGCAAACCCACCCCTAAGGTTGATCAATCAGGTGAAAGATTGGTACTTTCTATGTGACCACTACATCACTCGACAGTTTTAGGTAATTATTTATATACTTTTATGTTACAATATTTCATTTATTTAAAAGTATAATATTTTGATCATCGTCATTTTTGGAATGTAGGAGCAATCAAATATGTGTAAGGCTGTTAAGGCGCGATAACCTTACAACCATAGGAGCGCCACAAAGTTGTTTCTTTAGAGACAAGTAGAGCTCACTAAACTGCATTGTCGTCCTGTAGATCATGTCGAGTTATTCAATAAAATGCACGCTAGTAGTAGCGACGAGTTCATTTCACTAGCTGCAGAGGACGCTTTCGTAAGTTTTAGAAAACTTTATGTTTGGTTTATACTTTTAATTATTCTATGCTTTTAAGTCTGATAATCTCTCAAACTTACAAGCTTCTGTTGTACATAATCAGACGGTGGATCTTCAGTCTTAGCCCATCCCAGAGGGTTCTGAACCACTAACTGAGGATGAGATATGCGAGACTGTTTTAGGTAGACGATCGGGCTACTCAAAAGGTCTTGGTTGGGGCCCAAAACCCATGTCTAGGACTGTTGCTTCATCTTCTTTCTCTAATATGTATGACTACCAGGCACACATAGCAAAGGTTAGCGAATTCAGAGCGAGCCTTGACAATGCTAACTGAATGCTCCAAGAACAACGCCTGAGGGAGGAGAAGCAAGATCGACAAATACCAAAGCAAGATCAACAAATGGCAGACCATGCACGATAAATGGAAGAGATAAAGAAGATGATCGAGGAGATGAGTCAGGCAAAGAGAGGCCCGTGATCATGGGTACACACTTTTTAATATTTAATTTGTTTAACTTTCCATATGTGATATTGTAACAATACTTTCATGTTATTTGTAGGTCTAGCGTCCATTGCACTAGAGCATTAGACTTTAAGTTTTTTTATGTAATGTTTTGGATTATGTAATTAATTTTTTGTATTGAACATATTTAATGTATCATTTGATTTCGCAATGAATAATATTTTCATTTTAATCAGTTTACTTAAAATTTTATTACATCGGATTTTGTCATGAATAAATAATAATAACAAAATTAAAAAAAAAACCTTTTGTGATGTAGACGCTGCGAAAGGCTTATGCGATGTTGGCATCGCAAAAGACTTATGCGACATATTGGGGCTGTGTGCGGGGGAAGTTTCCACAACGTGGGAGCGAGCAGCTTTGTAGAAAGTATCCCTGATGGACTTTTCGCGATTTGGCTGCCGACATCATTTACGTCATCGCTGTAGCTTTTTGCAACTTTGGTTGGGGTTTTTGGCGACAATCTGGTACGTTGGGGAGGACCGAGTATATTGTAGTGCTACAAACTACAAAGTTTGTCGATTCCAAATTTGGTTAAATTAGATGGTAATTTTGTGGGATTATGGTTGATGTTTGCATCAACTTGTTCTGATGTTGAAAATCATCACAACCTTAAGTTTGTTTACTTTTTTTATTGTACCTTTTCTTATCAAGGAAAAAAGAGAAAGAAATGGAGGTTCCATTGTGGTCTAACCCCACTGTTGACCACTTGCTTACTCAAACAAGTACTTCTATTTTACTCTAATCAAAGTTACCATGTACCGATACTTAAAGTATATGTATTTATTTTTCAAAAAGTTTGAAAGTCTAGTGTCATTAGAGATTATTTTAGTTATAGCAAAGGATGTTGTCATAAACTTGGTCTGATTTTAAGAATCATTATTAAGAAAGAAAAAAAAAGAAAATGTTTGCAGAGGTTTCCTCTATTCTAGCCTTAATTATAAGGTTGTTTACTTTATTTATAAGTCTAACTTGACTAACGCGGTGTTGTAAAATGCCTTGCTACCCCCTATGGATCGCACCATAGCGATGACGATAATGTATGTGATTCCCCCTTCCTCCTTTGAGATGGGTGGTTTTTTTTTTTGTTGATATTAATTTCACATGGGGCTGGATAATGATTTTTTAGATTTGAATTACTAACATCTTTGTTAATTTTTGTTGTTGCTTTGCTTTGTTTTATTTGTTGGTTTATTTGACTAGTGGCTTGCATGAAATTTTGTGATCATTAGTGTTGAATAAAAAAGAGACAGAACTATTTTCTCCCTTCAACTAATACACGCTAACATGGCACATCCCTGCAGGCATTGTATTCTTGCAATCTGGTATAAACTTCATAAAACTTTATCTAGACGAGAAAGAAGAATAATCTTCTTATTTCAACAAATAGTTGAACATTTGATTATATGATTTTGCATCTTGTTCTTCTCTAATTTCAGCAAATTATCTAACACATTTATCAACAAATTTTGGTAATTTTTGGTATAACTAATTTTGTCCAACATGTGGTTTCATGTTCCTAGAAAATGAAGTGTCTCAAAGCGATGTTTTTTTTGTTTCTTGTGTTTGATGCATCACTTAGGTGCCTAGACCAGCTGGGTATGACAACCAAGTACAGAAGAAAAGTCTAAAATGCAATAATCTTTGTTGGTTTAGAGGTAAGAATATAAAAAGTTTGAGATATTCGACTATTTATTGTGTAATTCTTTCGGTTATTGTTTGATCACTACCATAGTTTATTCCTTATTTCATACTTCATTGTGTTTTTTCTTATAGAAAAAAATCCAAACTATTCTTTATGAAGTTTGAATTTAGGATTGTTGTTTGAGGTTAGAATATTTAGAAGGACTTAAATGATTTTTAGGATTACTGTTTACTATTATTTTTCTTTGGAAAAAAATGAAATACTTCTTATTGATGGACTTACTTATGCGTGTTTCTTTTCTGTTTATATAAACATCTAAAAAAATATAATGTATGATTCACTGCCTACGCAACTTTGCAATGTGAGACCCATTTTTAATTTGAGTATAGAAAGTAAAATTTTAGCTAAAACTACTATAGAAATTGATGTTTACGTATATCTGCTGAAAGGATTAAGCGATAAAATCTTTTATTGTTAGAATAAGTTTTGCGATTAAGAAGTTAATTCGTGAGGAAATTTTGAGAAAAGAAGGATTTGAAGTAGAATCTATAAGTCTAAACGCTCTCAGAAGAAAGTGCAGATAAGTTTGACTAAAACGACTAGACGTTTAGGTCATCTTCACGATAAAAACCAAGAGTTTCGTGATGAAGAAGTTTGTAAGGAAACCTTGAAGTTTAAATTCGCGATAAGTGTTCTAAGCGAGTAAAAGTTGGTTAGCTCACGAGGAATGTTTTTTGTAAAAATATAGCTATGCGATAAGGTTATTCTCAAGAAGTTGTGGTTAAAGTTATTTGTGTTATGGGGTCAGGCAAAAAGTAAGATTTGGCTAAGAAAATCTTAAATCTTATTTGACAGGGGTTAACGTGTAAGATTAAGAGAATGTTTGTTCCCTCTCCATGAGAAGAGAAGGAATAGGAGAATTTTTGTGAAAGTATGGTGAGTGGTTTTCTTCTTAAATGTTTTGTAGTTCCACTTTACTATTTTGAAAGATGACTTCAAATGAGAAAGTGTTTCAAAAAGAGATTTCTACGAAAAGTTTATATGTGTTCTAGCATTATAAAAATCATGTTAAACCTTGATTTGATGATTACGATTTCCATGCTATGAAATGGTTTTCAAACCATTAGTTGATTCCTTGAGACGATGCTAACTTTAATGCGCACATAAGGAGTCAAGGCCACCATGGGGTATATGAACCACATGGTGATAAGAAGTTGGCTTATGCGTTGAAAGAAGTGTATAAAGCTTATCGACCTAAGCAACAAGGATGAATCCATTTGTTCTTAGAGTTGTTGTTACAATAGCAAAACGAGAGGTAATGAAAGCAAGCGTAGAGAATGATTTGGGATCCTTGGCGAAAGGAATGAATAATAACTAATGTGTGTTTATGTGAAATTGTTATGTTATGAATATGTTAAGCATGAAGAAAGATTTATGCGAGATGAAATTATTTGATGTTATGTATGTAAAGGTATTGCAAAAAAGATTTCATAAAACCCAGTCTTTTAGACATTCTTTCAAAAATTCATCTTCCAGGATCAGGCGTTTGGGCCAAATAGAGAAGAAGGTTGAAGGATTTGCAGCGAGTTGACTCTGGACATTTTGGAAATAGTTAAGCATTGGTTTTTTGGTCAAAGTGTTGTAATTATGTATCAAACATCTGTTATTAATAAATGTTTTGGTAGGTATTTATTATATTTGGCTTTTAGGTTGGCCACCATTGCGTTTTGAGTTTGTTGATAGTATAAAAGAAGTTAAGAATAATATTTTGCGATAAGAAAATTTTAAAGTTGAAACAAACTCACATCCTATTCCTACTACTTTGGCATTTTTGTTGTAGTACAGTTTGAGGTGTGACATGCAAATATTGTCGTGTTATATACTTAAAATATAGTGGACTGTTGGATCAGATGATGAGGAAGATGAGGATGAAGAAGATGAATCGGAAGAAGAAGATGAAGAGCAGATGCAAGTAAATGATGAAACAAAAACCAACCTTCTGAACCTAAGAAGGACATTTTATCTAACAATTATATCAAAATTGTTAGATAAAATTAAACTCGAGCCTGGTCAAGAAGTAAGTTCTTTAGTTCTATTTGTTGGTCATACTTTTTTTAAAATTAATTTCATTGGCTGCTTGCACTTTTTCTAAAATCAAAGTTTATTTCCTGTTTTGTAATAGTGACCTGTAGTATTGATGTTTATCTGTTGCAATTGATATATTATACAAGTGGTACAGGTGTAAGTGTGTTCATTCATTTTTTCTGGTTTTTGCAGATTGAGTTATGCATCATGTTATTGGAATGTTGCAGTCAGGAGAGAACTTAATTTCGATTTTATTTTTTAAAAGAAAGATGGTAGCTTAGCTACAGTGTAAAGTTAGCAATTAGGCATTGAAATTAAGAAATTTGCGTTTTTCACTATTTTGCTAGATGTTAATTTTTGTATCTTGGTCTTAATTGTGGTGAATTATCAGAACATTTGGAAATTCGACTGTTAAATGAACGTCTTACAGACCCGACAATGCATGATTCGTTTGAATCCATATTTCCAAGGGATAACCCAAAGAACACAAGATTTTCCATCAACTTCGTCACTTCTATTAGGCTCGGTGGTCAAGTTGAGAATTTGCAAGAATATTTAAAGAATATGCCATGACTAACCATGCAATAGCAAAAACAAATGTCGGATTTAGATGAGGAATCTCAAAGCTCAGATTCTTTTGATTCAGACTCAAGTTCTTTAGAGTCAAAATCAGATTCAGAAGACAACGAAAGCGAAGATAGATGACATGAAAAAAAGAGAAAAAAAACTCAAAGGTGATATTAGTATGTGTGTATATTTTCTTTATTCACTCAAAGATGATTTATCTTCCTGCTTCCTAGGCGTTGTGTGTTGGGTAATAACATTTTTGATTGTTTATATGGAAATTTTTGCCCTTTTCATCTCCCAAAATGATTAGATTAATTTGAAGATGTTTGGATTATTTTTACTTCTTGATAACCAAGTTTGGCCCTTTTCTTCCCCTAAAATAGCGTACATTAGGATATGATGTTGAATCCAGTGCATTTGGTGATACTATTTGAAAGCTATGGCTGCAAAAGAGGCAATAGAGAAAATATATAAGGGGCAAGTTGTAAGTTCATGACTTAATGTGTTTTATCCTATATTAGTATATTTGGTATGAAGGCAACTGGTCCTATGAATGGTTTGTCATTTGTGCAATTTAATTTGTTGTCTCTATAAATATTGTATCTCTTAAGTTACTCAAATGTTTCAATGTCAACACTTACCCTCTTTCAAAAAGACCTCTTTTTTACATGTACCTTAAGGGTATTTTTTTATTTGTTCATTTTCATTGCATAATTAGATGGGAACCAGAAGCTATAGTGGAATGTGAAATTGTAAGTTTACGTGACTTAGTCCTTGCCCAATGCTCATATTTTGTTCCACCTGAAATTGAACAAGCTTTTATTTTGTTTTCATTTTTTTGGGTTTGTTTTTTTCCCTTTTTCCTTTCCTTCTATTTTTACTTCTAAGTTCCAACATTTATTGAAATTATAATAATAACACTTTATTAATTACGATCAATGGATTATATTTACAATCTACGAGTTTTAGGACATAAATTCCAACAAACTCCCACTTGGACTAAAACTCTAGTCTCTATGGGATGTACGTAATAAAGTAATCCTCAAACATTGGAAATGGTAAAATGTACAAGTATATTACATAAATCGTAATATACAAATACAATAAACTAGTGCATCATACCTATTACATATCTCCCACTTGTCTTAGATTATCTAATGTACATATCTCGCAGAGCTATTTTTTTCTAGATGATCCTCGAATTTTTTAGCCGTGAGAGTCTTTGTAAATGGATCAATAATATGTCCCACTGTTATTACAATATAAAGTGATGGACATGTTCATATTTGGAATAATTTCCCAATCACGCAGGAACTTCCTAAGCTAAATTGCTTCTTTTGCTGTTTCACAAGCAACAACATATTCAGCCTCCATAGTAAAGTCTGTAATGCATCCTTGCTTGATGCTATGCCATACCACAACTCTTTTCTTCAGGGTGAACACCGGTCTCAACATGAATTTTATAGAATCCTTATTAGTTTGGAAATCAAAGTTTGTATATCCTGATGGATTAAATTCTTAGCTCCATACATAAATATGTAGTCTCTCGTTCTTCTAAGATACTTAAGAATAATTTTAACCATCGTCTAGTGGTCTAAACCCTAGGTTGGATTGATACCTACTGACCATTTCCCTTGTATAACAAATGTTTGGCCTAGTGCAGAGCATAGTAGACATTATGTTGCCCACAGCTGAGGCAGAGGGAATACGTCTTATATCCCTAACTTCTTGAGGTGTCTTACAACATTGTTCCTTAGAAAAGTGAGCCACGTGCCTAAAAGATAGTAAAAACTTCTTAGAGTTCTACATTGAATATCAAACTAACATTTTGTCGATATAGGTTGCCTAAGGCAGTGCTAATGTTTTTTTCTTATGATCCGTTATGATTTGGATCCCAAGAACATATTGTGTCTGTCATAAATATTTCACTTGGAATTTGGGTTGCTAGCCAAGTGTTAACGTCAATTAGGTATCCTACATCATTCCTAATGAGAAGGATATCGTCCACATAAAGTACTAAGAAAGCTACTTTACCATTGTTGATTTTCTTGTATAATAAAGTTCATCAATATTTTGGTCAAAATCGTAAAATTTGGTTGCAATATCAAATCTAATGTTCCAAGATTTAGATGCTTGTTTCAATCCATAAAAGAATTGATTCAGCTTGCAAACTTTTTGCTTCTGACCATAGGTTATGGACCCCTCGGGCTGAGACATAAAGATACTCTCTTCAAGATTGCCATTCAGAGAAGCAGTCTTAACATCCATTTTCCATATTTCATAATCATAAAAAGTGGCATGGACAAGAGAATCCTTATAGACTTTAACATAACAACAGGAAAAAAAGTTTCCTCATAGTCAACCCTTTGCCTTTGGGTATACCCTTTTTCTACAACTCTAGCTTTGAAGGTCTATACCTTTCCAACTGAATCTCTCTTTCTCTTATAGTTCCATTTGCACCCTATAGGTTTCACCCCTCCAGGTAGGTTTACAAGCTCCCACACTAAATTGAAGTAAATAGACTCAATTTCAAAGTCCATGGCTTTAACCTATTGGTTCTTATCTACATCATTCATTACCTGTTTATAGAACAATGAATCCTCAATGCCATCATTTGATATGACAACCTAAGTTTCAGTTAAACTCAAGTAATAGCTAGGTTATGATACAATTCTCCCACTGCGTCGAGGCATTCTCAACGATTAAGAAGGATGAGACTGGCCTGATCTGTTGGTTTCATCAACTCTTGATGAGGGACCAACTTCATCAACAACCCGATCCTTATTGATTCATTAGTAGCTTCACTTAAGTCAACTTGTATGTATTAAGACCTAATGAATCAAAAACAATTTTAGGAGAAATTTTGTCTTTTATTTTGAGTATTAGCAGTTTTAAAAATCTCATGATGTAAAATCGCTTTCACTTCATTAGGTCTTAATACATACAAGTTGTCTTCAAGCTTAGCTGAAAAAATATCTACACTAGTCTTAGAAATGAACGTTTCATTTAAAGAAAAGGTTGTGTTATATGATTGTTCAATAAGACAATAAATAGATATAAGATTTCTTTTAATCTTAGGAACTATGAGCAAGTTTTCTAAAAACAGGAATCTATTTCTGAAAGAAAATTTAACATCTCCTACCACACAAGCTGAAATGACATCTGTAACGACCCAATTTTTTATACTGAGTTGGAGTCATTACCAATAAAATACGTAAAAACTTTTTGTTTAAAATAAAATAAAATACTAAGTTTTAAAAGAACACTTCAAATATTAATTGATAAAATATAAGTAAAGTATGTAAAGAAAATAATAATTTAAAACATTAGTTAAAATACTAGTTCGGGTCCTCTTTAAAATAAAAGAAGTATCTAAAGTAAACCTGAGTTCTAAAATAATTTTTTGAAAATTGAATACTGAAAACAATAAATGTGGAATAAAATGTATATTGTCCCTCTATGGTGAGCCATGATCTATTCTTGTCATTCGCCAGCTTGCCTTTACCTCTACCTTAGCTTGTAAAATTAGACATAGAGAAAGGGGTGAGTATAAATTTATACTCAGTAAGGGACCCACTATTAGTCCCGCTAGATGTCTGTTAAATTTTCGTTAGAGTCC
>JBBPDI010037482.1:0-21559 GCA_037974545.1 Cucumis variabilis
GCATGATAGAACTGACAAATGCCAAGCAGCGAAAAGGTGAGCCGGTCATCGACTATATCAACCGATGGAGAGCTCTGCGTCTTGATTGTAAAGACCGACTAACCGAATTCTCCGCAGTAGAGATGTACACCCAAGACATGCACTGGGGACTTCTTTACATCTTGCAAGGGATAAAGCCCCAAAAATGCCCTTAAACTTTCAAAATGGTTTTAAAAATACTCTTATTGTTAGTTTTGGATGATAATCACTAAAATTTTGTTTAAAAATTACTCCTAAACTATTGAAAAGTGTCATAAATATCCTTAAACTTTTAAAATAAAATTACTCTTGTTAATCCAATTTTTACTCCAAATTCCTTAGCACCCAAAATAAAAATAAAAATTTAATTTAAAATCATAGTTTTAAATTTCTATCTGTATGTCAATATTTCTATCGATACTTTCACATTTTCATGGGTTCAATATTGATAGAAGGGGTGAATCGATATTTCCATTACATCTTAAAAAATCTACGAATCACAAAAACTAAACACTAAAATGATACTTATATAAATATAATATAAATAATAGACATGTTTACTTATTTGAAAATAATATAATATCTATTTAATAATTTGAATTTTTTAATTTTTTAATTTTTCCAGAAATATCGATCGAAATCGAAATTCTTATAAATTTAAGACTTGGTTAAAGCATCAAATTTTATATTTTAAACCTAAGCATAAAATTCCACAAAATCTCACAAAGTTCCAAAATAAAATTTTCTCTTTAAAACATATTGTCAAACAAAAACAATCTCACATTCAATAGATCTATCAAACTATCATTGTATATTAATAGTCAAATACATTTTGTATTTGACAGTTAAATCTATATTAATTACAACAATAACTATAGAGATTGGTTGTGTTTGTGATATATCACTTTGGATTAATAGTCAAATAAAATTAAGACTATGGTTTTAACTAAAATTTAGGTTTTTCTTTTGATTGGTGAAAAAATTGGTGTAAATTTTAGATCAATGTGAGTTTTTTTAACTTTTTTTTAAGCTAGCTCAAAGGTAATTTACGAAACTTTGTCAATATTCCAAAGGTATTTTTTAAGCAAAACTTTAATATTTTACTTCTAAAACTAACAATAAAGATATTTTTAAAATTTTTCTAAAAAGCTTAACTTTTTTTATTACTTTTAAAAGTTTAGGGATATCTTTTTACGCAAAACAAAGTTCAAACACATTTTATTTGTAATTTAACTATTATTTTAAGATACCAAAACGATCATCAATTTTGAAAATTAAAAAGACAAAAATTAATATTTTGAAAATAACCAAAAGAAAAATAAATATTTGAAAAGCTAAGCTAAATCAAAATGCAAAGTAGTATTTAAATCTTATATATTACTCAAATGAATTTGGATAGTTTTAAATTGAACATTAATTAAGATATGCATTGTCACAGAATAATGGTGATTTTTTATGTAGAAATAAATTAACTTAATAATAATTATTAACTTGATATTTTCTTTAAAATTGAAGGTTGGATCTTTATCCCAATATTTGTTGTTTGTAAATATATATATATATATATATATATTATGATTAGAAGGAATCTCAAATAAGAAGGAAGGATAAAGACGGTAGAGAGTTGGGGACTGTACATGACTTATTAAATGACAAAAGGAATGAAAATAAAAAATCGTGTACATGGCAGACTCCCATTGGCTCACATTGTCCTATCTTCACGTGAATCTTATGACCTTGTGGTTTAATATTCAATTTATGTTTTATTTTTTACTATTTAGGGTAAATTCCAAAATACCTCCATTTTTTGTAAGTACAACTCTTGTGTTGTGGAACCTTAATTTTCTTTAAACTTTTAATAAATCAAATTACATTCTAATAATATGTTGTTATTTTTATTTTAACTTCAAATAGTATTGCAATTTTTACTCTCTAATCATTGTTTAAAGATGTATTTTCATATACTTGCATTTATAGACTAAAATTGAGATGAGATTTTAAAGAAAAACAACGTTTAATTTATTTATTCATTAGTGAAACTTATGTTCAAATTTGATGGAATTAAAATTTAAAACTGAAATTTGATACAAAGCTAAGAATTTTAGAGTTATTTTTAAATATAATAAAATAAACTAAAATGTTTATAAATATAACAAAATAACATTGTCAAATATTAATAAGTTATTATCATTCACCACTGACAGAAATTAATAGATACCAATTAATATTTATATATCTATCACTAAAATTTTATTATAAAAGAATTGTTTTTAGCTATTTTGTACATCTAAATCCATTAGTGTTATTTATTGTCCAAAGATCGAAAGGTTAAGCTAAGAAATTTTGAAAAATAGTTTGTTGTTTTTGTTGATGGGACTCTACTCACAAATTTCCTTTAAAATGTACCAGAATTTTAAAATTATAAAAATTCAAAAACTATTTACACTTGATAAAATAAAATCACTAAAAACAAAATTTATTATACTTCATTTTTTAGAAAATGAAAATAGTTGGTCAAATGTTACCATTTTTCTTTATTTTTTCTAAAATAAACTGTGAGAGCTTACTCATAAATACACTAAAAATATTCTAGTAACAGTTTCTTAATTGTACTAAATTGACATTTTAATTACAATTAAATGTAACTTGCCTTTCCTGAGAGTGTGTTTTAGGAAGCTTAAAAATTCAACGTGGACATAGAGAAAATATTATAAAAATAAAATAAATAAGAAGCTGTGAAAATAGAAAAAAAAAATTCTTCCAAAACCATCCACTTTGTTCATTTCTATAAAGATTCTGGCAAGTAGGAGGGGCACTTATTTTGGACATTAAAAGTTAGTATCTTCAAAACACATAGTAATATAGAAGGAGTGACACATGGTTTTGACACAACATAATGAACATTTATTTAATAACATTTTAATACTATCCCTAGATGCTCATTACATAAATGAATTATGCGCTGTTAAAACCTTACTAGGAAAAAACTCAATGACAAAAAATTTGTGGTGAAGAGAAAAAAGTATATATTTCATATAATTTATATACTTACAAAAATATAATTTATCCCTCTCCATGAAAACATCAGCTGAGATCTCTGAATCGTCACATTCTAATATTGTGCACCAATTATTCTAAGGTTGTGGTAGACAATGATTTTGTTAATAAATATGTCAGGTAACTTTCAAACAAATTTGTTGTATTGTGAAGTCACCATTTTCTTCAAGATCATCAGTGTAGAAAATATTTGAGCAAATATGCTTTATTTTATCTCCATTAATATATTATGCTCTAATTTATGTGTTATACAAGTTTTATTGTCTTTGTATAGTATCGTTGGAAGATTTTTACTCAAAGTCAAGCCGCATATTCCATGAATTGTTGAGTCATTGATCTTAGCCATATACACATTCTCGACTTGCCTCGTATGTTGCAAAAATTTCAGCATGATTTGAGGAAGTGGTTATTATGTCTATTTCACTAATTGTCATGATATAACAGTTCCTCCTTGTGCGATCAAAGAAATATCTAGAATCTGTAAAATCAACTAGATCAAATTTTGATTTATTTCAATAAAACAAGCTCATATCGATCGTTCATCGACTATAATGGAGTATATGCTTCATTTCATTCCAATGTCGTCTTTTTGTTGGAGAGGAACTAAACTTAGCTAATAAATTTAATGAAAATCCAATATCTGGTCTTGAATTATTAATAAGATACATAAGTGCACCAATTACATTAAGATATGATACTTTTGGACCTAGAAGTTTTTCATTATCATCTCGAAATTTACATATATCATCTTTCACATCTAGTGAACGAATTTGCATTGGAATGTTCAATGCATATGTGCTTTATCCATATAAAATCTTTTAAAAAATGTTCAGTATAAGTTGATTGTTGAACAAACATCTCATCTGTTAAATGCTCAATTTGCAAACCTAGGCAAAAAAAAATTTCAAGATCTTTCATTTTAAATTCTTTCTTAAGATATTTTATTATCTTTAAAATACTTTCAAGAGTTCTAATTATATTTAAATCATTAACACATATAGATATAATAGCAAATAATGATTGTGAATTTTTTTATTAAAATGTATGGACATATTGGATTATTTTAATATCATTCTTTCAACAAATATTCACTCAGGCGATTTTACCACATTCGTTTTGATTGTTTCAATCATATAATTATCCTTGTTGCTTTATTGAATACAATTCTCAATAATTTGATTTATATGTTTTGAGTATTTTAAATACTTTTGAATTTTTTTTATATAAATATCACTAACAATTGATCCATATAAATATGTTGTGACTATATCCATAAGATGCATCAAGATTTTCATACACAGTCAGGTCAATTAAAAATCTTGAGGTCATTACTGCTACCACCAGATAATATATCTCTTCATAATCAATTTCAAGTCTTTTTTAAAAGGGAAATTATATCAAATGAAAAAAAACATTTAGAAAAAAAACAACGCATGACACCTATTTTTTGTATATTACAAATATGACAAAATTAGTGATATCATAGGGCTATCGGACGGTAATCATAAGGTTATCGACTTTTAAATTTGCTACTTTTGCAATTTAGAAAATGTAGTGGCATGAGCTTTATTATCATAATTTTTTTTTTTTGCTATTTTTGCAAGGGCCCATTTTTAAAATCCTTATACACCTATTCTCATTTTATATCTTGTGACCACATTATTTCCATTTCTTTTCCTCACAAATACACATTTGTATATCCTACCGGTTTGACACTTTCTAATGTTTGGACTACTAGTTCAAAACTTTACGTTTTGAAAGTGAATTTAATTCTACCTCAGTTTACTTCTTCACAAGAACCAATCTTTTCTTTATTGACATTCTTCAACAAATTTTAGTTCAAGGTCCTTATTTTTAGATATAATATTAAAAGCAACATTATATGAAAATTTTTTGTCAACAACTACATTAGGTCCATTTCATATTTTTTTTGTTATGTCATAATTTATCAAAATCCCAATATTATCTGAAGTTGTTTTATCTTCTTTGATATTCTTGTGAGGAGACAAATTTTGGATTTCATTTAGAACATCCATTTCCTTAATCCAACTATTGACTCTTTTTCCTTTTCAAGGATTTTTATCTTTCCAACTCATTGGTGCATGCTTCTAGCGTGTTTCAGATTCATTAATGATAACTTGTTCTGTTGAGATTTCAATTTTTATGGGACAATTACAACTGTTATATGTGACTTGGTCACCTACTTTTCATCAATAAATATATCCAGTGGTTGATTTATTATACTTTGCAATTGAACCATTTTCTGAACTTCAAGTTCATATTGTTTTGGTATGGGGATGTAAATGAGACAATAATGATTTATTCCATGTAATTTCTTTTCCAACTTATTGAATTCCTCCTCCTAATGTTAAAAATTTTCTCATTAAAATGACAATCAACAAATCGTGCAGTAAGTACACACCTGTCAAGGGATCAACATACTTAAAAATTGATGAGGAATCAAATCCAACATATATTCCTAGTCTTCTTTGAGGATCCATCTTAATATGTTATGGTGGAGCATTTGGAACATATATTGCACACCCAAAAAATTTCAAATGAGAAATATTTGGCTCATGGTCATATGCTAATTGTATTAGTAAGGTGTTGTCACTAGAATTCTCCAACCGACAATAAATGGAAACAGAAACTGAACTTTTCACTAAATTAGAACTATGCAAAATAACAACTTGTTAGTCAGTTGAGTCGCAGAGCTTGCTCTCTTTAAGACGTTTCGTGGCTCTGACCTCGTTTGTGCTAGCAGTTCTGAAGTTACCACAACATCCCCAAGATAAACATCCACAAAAAGTACAACCATTTTTTCACGGAAACTGGTCACCTAAACCAACACTTTTCTTGAAAAATATGATTTTGGTAAAAAATAATTAATTAATTAAGAACATAAATGGAATGATATTTTTATTTTTACCAAAAAAAAATAGTAGTTTTTAATAATAATTTAATATATTTTTTTTCTTTTTTCTTTTTTCTGACCTAGCCTAACCCCTTTTTTCTTTTATTTTTTTTAAAAAAATTCACCAATAATCTCTTACGGATTGAGGTTACTCTAGTGACCAGGGAAAAGGTGTCAAAGAAGTCTGTGTTTTCTCTTTGTCTAAAACCTTTGGCTACTAGCCTAGCTCTAAACTTCTCTATTGTTCTTATCAAATTTGAGTTTCTTTTTTAGATCTACTTACAACCTATAGCTTTATAACCCGAAGGTAGGTCTACTAGGTGTCAAGTCCTATTCGACTCAAGAGAGTCCATCTCATAATTTATATAGCTTCTTGCCATAATTTTGCATCTATAAAGGACAAGGGTTTTTTAAAATATTATGGGTCTTCCTCTACATTGAAGGTTTGGAAGTCATCCCCAATGTCCTTGACAGTTCTAGTTCTTTTGCTTCTTCTAAATTTTGGGTCAACTTCTTCAGTTGAGATAGGATTTCTATCTAAAGTTAGGCTACTAGACCCCAAACCCTCACTATTCCTCGATTTAAAGATAAATCTATCCTCAAAGAAGTCTGCGTCATTTGATTCAATGAATACTTGGTTTACTAGGTAAAAAAGAACCTATAGGCTTTAATATTTAAGGCATAACCTTTTTAAAGAAACATTTGTAGGCTCTACTAGCAAGTTTTCTTCTTTTAGTGTCTAGAATTTTGAAAAAAACAAGTCACCTTCAAATAAGACAAGTTTGGCCTTTTATTTTTAAGGATTTCATATGATGAAGTAGTGTTTTTTAGATTTGAAATTATATTAATGGCATAACACACGATAAGGATAATTTCACCCCACTAATAAAACGTAGCTCTTGATTTGAGTGAAATGGCAACTACTAGCTTGGTAGAGTCCTATTTTTTCTCTTGGCTTTACCATTCATCTCATATGATTGAGGGACAGTCTTTTCATGTATTATTCCATGTGAGTTATAGAAAACGTTGAAATTGTTTGAGTCATACTTCGTTTTTCTATCACTATGAAGTCTTTTAACCTTTCTATCATGTTGATTTTCTATTTCACATACAAAATATTTGAAATCACCACTCTTATTTTCAGTAAGTAAATAAAAGTGAAGTCATAACAATCATCTATAAAAGTAATAAAATATCTCTTACTACCCCTAGTCATGATGCCATCAAATTCACATAGATTAGAATGCATTAAGTATAGAGGCCCAGATTCCCTAAGTGCAGATTTATGCGAAGCTTTAGTTATTTTGGCCTGACTACAAAATTTTCATTTCTCATTCATTCAAGGATAACTTAGGAATAATTTCTAATTGACTCATGTCACTTATTAGTCATTTATTAACATCACAGAGTCTAGCATGCCAAATATTAAAAGAACACAACATATGCAAAAAAGATTTGACTTTATTAGTTTCAAGGTTTAATTTAAACATGCCTCAATAGCATACCCCTTCCCAAAAGATTGTTTTTCATTAAAGTAAAAAGATCAGCTTCTATAGTTTGAGTAAGAAATCCTTGATGAAGAAATAGACTGAGATCATATTCTTCCTTATTTCTAGGGGTGGGCAGAACTTTCTTCAGAGTGAGGATTAGCTCTCCAACTACGATGCCAGCAACCTTCGTCAAGTGACGATCTTCTAGTAGAATATTTTTATCCTTAATCTCATTATAAGCTTTAAATAGATTAAGGTCATGACAAACATGGCCGCAACTTCAATGTCATCGACCATCCTTCAGAGTCAACAATCACATTTACTTTTGTGATCATAGTTACTAACGACCCTTTTAACAAGTTTGCTAACTAGCAGGCCGACGACTCTTCTTTCAACAATGTTTAGCATGTCAAGGTTTATCACAGTTATAGCAAAGGAACTATACCGTTTCTCGTGAGGGTGTTTCTATTTCTTTTGATTTTGTTGGTTGTTACATCCTCAATTTTGACAAAATGAAAGAGGCGATGAGAGAAGACGAAGAAGAAGTTAATGAGGATTATCTCTTCAAAGTCTTAGATCATTATGTATGTAAGTCCATGGATAAGAGATTTGAAGACATAATCCAGTGCCAGAGAAACTTGCAAGAAATGCACTTGTTGAGTCAAAGACAACTCAGCGATCTGGAACTTAAAATGGACAACACAAATGCAGAAACTGAGGCACAAGTAAATCAACTCAAGGGGAAATAACAAAGCTCAAAACACAAAATAAAGAGCTCCAAACACAACTTCTTACAGTTAGGGAACAGGATATGACAATAATGAAATAAAACGAAACACTAACTGGTTTGGTTGAGGAACTGGCCAAGAGGTGTGACATATAGTTTACAGCTTTATTGAGATATCAACACCTATTAGTGTGTAGCTCCATCCCAGTACCTCGGGTTCCACGGAATATTATAAGACCCCTTGCGCGATTTGATCCTGCGGTCCAAGCGAAAAGGAATCAACAACCTCGTCCACCACCATTGTTGAAGCCTTAAGATGGGGATGTTCTGTAGTTTAAATTTCTTCTTTTGTAATTTTAATTTTTACTTATTTAACTTGTACTCTTTGTACTTATGTCATTTTCAATACAAATACAGTTTTTGATATAGTTCTTATGCATTTAATCTTTCATGTTGCAAACTTGGCTCTTCTGGTTTAAGCACTTTAATTCTTTTTTGTGTTGCAATGATAACTTCAGTGAAATGAACCCTGTGAAATAGAGTTTCATTTGTTATTTAAGTGTTTAACTTGTTCACAAAACTTACTTAGAAAACTTTTCTAATGTTTACTAGACCAACAAACTTTACCTCAAACCTTTTTTGTAAAAATTTTCTGCGAATAATCTTATCATTCATTTTTAACAATGAGGACATAGCTACACATTAAATTAGGGGGGTGCGAGGTCTAAGCTAAAGCTTTTGAAACTTTTTATAAATCTTGCGAGGCGTTTTAAATAAGGTGTTTTAACGAAAGTTAAAACAAAGCCAAAAAAGTGTAAAAAATTCAAAACTTTTGTCATTCTTTTATTCAATTGAAATAAAAACTTGAGTGTTGCCTCCTCTCGCCAAAAATAAGAAGCAAAGATTCAAAAGTAAAATGTTAGATAGTTGAGTAACAAGAGGTGATAAGAGTTATAGTTGAGAAGATGAACAAACTCATAAAGTACCTATGATTTCCCACTCAATGTTAAGTATCCAAAGTAAATAAGTAAATAAAAAGCATTCTTTTGTTAAATAAAAGGATTCAAAATTTTTTGAGAACTTTAGCATCTCTAAAATTTGAAAATAAGATTCTTGTGGAGAATAAACAAGGATATTTTTAGTATTAATTAGCTTGTCGCGTTTTGAACATAGAAATGTCTTTATAGTGAGAAATAGGCGATGAGAGCAAACTGTGAATAACGAATAAAATTAACTCGCATTTTGAGAAGTTTAGAAATGCAAGGAGGAATCTTAAAAGAGGAATTGTGCTTAGGGACAAGCATGATACAGAGTGATGCTTGAGGACAAGCATTATTCTAAATTAGGATGTGATAACTTGTAGAAATACAAGTTATTATGGTTTTTTAAAAAGAATAATGAGACCAAAACACATAGTAAATGTGTCAAAATACATAGCTTATGTTGTAAATTCGTAAGTATTTAGAAATACACTCTACATAAGCCCTTATGCATGTTTCACCTCGTTTTTAGTGTCTTAATGCAGAATATGAACAAAAGAAGAAGCTAGTGAATCACAGAGGAACTCACATGAAGACTACGTGAGAAGATCTTGCCTATCGAGTACAATTCCTAGGCAAGATCCATACCAACACGCGAGAAAGGTTCACTAGAAGAAAAAAGTGGTAAATGGAGTTGAGATAACTTGACAAAGGTAGCTTTCAACACTCACATGTTCATAAGAATAGAAGTTTTCTGCTAGAATTTGCCCATAAAAAGGACTATATCCCCACATTAGACGCCTGAACAAGCTACATAAGGGGGTCCAAATGGGCCAAACCTTAGAGAAACACTACAATAAATAAGATTTTTCCTAATGTAGCAACACGTCGTCAAAAATTCTAACCAACTTTGGGAAAGGTTACCACGATGTTGAGGACGACGTCGGTCAGTACGTGGAGGAAAGCACGTCGGGGATACTTTCCCCGATGCAGATCACCTATACGATAGAGAAGATTTTTTCGGAGCATGCTGTCATCACGTTGCAAACGGTTCCTGCGATGAGACGTCGCATAAGGTTTCCATGACATGATGTACAAGAAGGTTACTGCGTCAAAAACGTGTGTCGGGGAAGGCATTAATTTTTTTTGTTTTATTATTTATTTTATTATTTTTTTCATTATTTTAGATAACTTAGCTAAGCCCCAACGTAGTAAAATTTGTAGTAAAATTATGAAAAAAAATATTTTCATTCATAACAAAACAATATACATGAAATATGTTCAATACAAAAAAAATTACATAATTCAAAACAAATACATTAATTAAAAAAAACTCAAAAGCTAATGCTCTAGTGCGCTGTAGTTACGAACATCAAACCTACAAATGACATAAAAGTAGAGTTAGAATATCACATATGCAAAATTAAATAAATTAAACATTGAAAAGTGTGTGTCTTAGGTGATCACGAGCCTCTCTGTGCCCGACTCATCTCTTCGATCATTTTCTTCATCTCCTTCATTTGTCGATCATGGTCTGCCATTTATCAATCTCGCTCCTCCTCCCTCAGGCATTGTTCTTCAATCTTTCTCTTAGCATTTTCAAGGCTCGCCTTTAGTTTGCTAACACCCACCATGTGTGCCTTGTGGTCATACATATTGGTGAAAGAAGATAAAGCGGCACTCATCCTAGGCTTGGGTTTTAGGCCCCAACCAAGACCTTTTGAGTAGCCCGGTCGTCTACCCAAAACTGTCTCGCATATCTTGTCCTCAGTCAGTGGTTGAGAACCCTCTAGGACGGGCTAAGACTGAAATTCCACCATTTGATTATACACAGTAGAAGCTTGTAAGTTTGGGAGTTGATCAGACTTAAAAACATAATTAAAAGTATAAGAAAACATAAAGTTTTCTTAAATTTACAAAAGCATCCTCTATTGCTGGTGAAATAAACTCGCCAGTACTACTGACATATGTTTCTCTGAATAACTCGACATGGTCCCCTGGACAATCGTATACTTTAGTGAGCTTTGTTTGTCTTTGAAGAAATGACTTTGTGTCGCTCCTGTGGTTGTAAGGTTTTCGCGTCCAAACAACCTTACACATATTTGATTGCTCCTACATTCCATAAATAATGATGATCAAACGTTATACATTCAAAAAAATTAAATAAATAAATGTTAATTGATTTCAATGTAAAACTATATAAATCACCTGTAATTATCGAGTAATGTAGTGGTCATAGAGAAAGTGTCAATCTTCCACCCGATTGATCAATCTCGAGGGTGGGTTTTTTTGTACTTGTTCAGGGTCGCTAAACTATTTAAAATGTCGATGGTTACTTGTCCTGAATTTTTTCTACATGGTAAATAGTTAATGCTAAAAAAATCGATTAAGTGTTGAATCGTTTAAATCGAACACAAAAAATTGCTACAAAAGAAATAGGTTTCAAGTCAGTATAGCTTTTATATGTAATAGAAACATATATAAGTGTTTATGAATTTACAGACTTACCGCTAGGCTACCCTTGACGACCTTGATGCACTCAGGTGGTACATCTGCCCACTTTAGGACCTAAATAGGAAACGTGTCTCGTGTCAATACATCGATCGTGCAACTGAAACAAGGGGCATGTGTTGAAATAGGTCTGTCCCCTCCAGAGGGAATTGAAATGGGGATTCTCCCATTTTGTTGTACGTACTGCTCGACATCTATGTTTTGAGAATTCTGTCATACTCTCCTCGTAGTGGAAGTGGGAGCTGATTGAGAGAGATCACATAAATACCTGAGGTTTGGATCAATCAACAAAGGCTCGTTGGTGTCTTTTAAACAGTTTAGAAAAGCTTTCACTCCGACCACGTATCAAAAACAGGTGTTTCCTAAAGTACAAAATTGTGAGTTTGTGTGCCAACAAGGTATAAATACTTAAAATATGTATATCGTCAAATGGATGTGTGAATTGATCAATGTATAAAAATGTATACTTCTGGTACTCTGCTATTTCATCCACATTGTTGAGGATGTACCAATGAAAGAGTCGTTTCTCTTTTTATGATATACTTCATAAATGTGACACTCTCAACGGTCGTACCTTTTGAACGAATATTTAAAACTCACCAACGACCTTATCCTCTTCAATGATATTGTCATTTCGATCACCTTTGGTGAATCGGATCTCAATCCCCATAAGATACCGTGAACAAAAAGTACTTGATTCATTTATAAGATATCCTTCTGCAGTAGACCCCCTAAGATGTGCTTTGTTACGAATATATCATTTTAGTGTGTGGAGACTTCTTTCAATGGGATATATCTAACTGTAAGAAACTGAATCAATAACTTTCGTCTCATATGACAAGTGAACTGCAAGGTGTACCATGACGCTAAAAAAAAGCAGGTGAAAATATTCTTTCCAATTTGCACAATATAATTATAATATCTAACTGAAATGTGTCCAAATCACTTATTCTTATCATCCTGGCGTACAAATCATGAAAAAAACTGCACAGTTCAATAATTTCAGTGAACACATTTTTTGGTAAGAATTTCCTAACACCGATTGGAAGAAGTCAATGTAGCAGTACATGACAGTCGTGCATTTTGAGACCTGATATTTTCCCCTTGTTTGCATTCATGCATCGTGAAATATTAGAAACAAATTCGTCAGGAAACTTAACTGCTTTCAAGAACTTACAAAACTCAATTCGCTTGTTGCTAGTTAAGGTATAGCTTGCATGTGGTTTCATCAATCAGTTACCCACTTCTACCCAATGTAAATCCTTTCTTATTTTCAAATCTTATAAATCTAATCGAGCATTCGTGGTATCTTTCGTTTTTCCTTCAATATTCAATAACATATCAACCAAGTTGTCACAACATTCTTTTCAATGTGCATTATATCAATTTTGTGACGAATAAGTAGTCTTGCTCAATAAGGAAGATTGAAAAAATACTTTTCTTAGCCAATTAAAAACTCTTTTTCTTTTTCTATCTTTTAATGAATGATGCTTACTTATTACTGGAAACTCCAACGAATCTAGTTGTTCCAAGATTTCTTGGTCATTCATTACCACTGGAGGTGCTTTACGCTCCACCTTTCCATCATGCAGCCTACTTCTACACAAAACATGGTTATCTAGAATATATCATCGATGTCCCATGAATGCTATCTTTTCGCGTATCTCACACGATGATCTATCCCCAATACAAATGGGAAATGTCTAATACCTTTTCGTACTCCGACTGGATAAATCACTATATGTCTAAAAGTCATTAATTGTCCACAACAAGGATGCATACAATTGAAAACATTGATCCATCAGAAAATCATACGTATGTACATCAAACGTCCATAAATTTTTTAATTCCTCAAATAATGGTTGTAGGTATACATCAATTTCTCTGTCAAGAGATTTAGGACTGAGAATGAGCAATGACATGAAGAAGTTTGACTCTTTCATGTATTTTCATGGTGGCAAATTATATGGAATTAACACCACAAGCCACATACTGTACGAGGTACTCATATGACCAAACGAATAAAATCCATCTGAAGTTAATCCCAAACGAACATTTTGTGGCTCTAAAGCAGAATCAGGAAATTCAGAATCAAAATGCTACTATCCCTCTACATCGGTTGGATGTCTCAACACATCCTCTGTTTTCACTCATTTATCCTTATGTTATCGCATGTCTGTCATACTTTCTTGCGATACAAACAATCGTTGTAATCTTGGCACCAACTAAAAGTAATGCAATACCTTTTATGAAATTTTCTTTCATGATCTGTTGGAATTAATCTTGTACCAAAACTCACCACAAGTCGAACATTGTTGTAAATCATCAAACTTCTTCCAAAATAATACACAGTCATACTTACAAGCATGAGTTATCTTGTACCCCAGGCCAAAATCACGTAATTTTCATTTGGCTTCATATAATGAACTAAGGATGTTGGTAGCACACATTAGAAACGCACATTTTATTAAATCTAACATTATATCGAAGGACTTGTTGCTCCAACCATTGAGAATCTTCATATGCATCATTTTAACCAAAAAGTTTAGTGATAAAAATTTAAACAGTCGGGGTATAGCTCACAACTTACTTGATTTAGTAACTCTTTAAATACCACGTTTGTTCTGTCTTCTTTTAAATCTAAATCTTCCTTCATCTCTTCCACTTGTTCAATACTAGTTTGTAAATCATGCAACATACCTAACATTTTATTTTCTTTACTAAGTGGGTTATTGTTAGTTCCTTCTTCAAAAGGATTACTACTACTCGTTCCTTCATCAAATGTTTGCATATCTATATCCATGTTCACAGACTCTCCATGATACACCCAGGTTATATACGAGAAGGCTATTCCAGTGATTAATAGATGTCGTCTCACACCCTCTAAGGAGTCCCAGTTAGAATTCATACATTTATTGCATGGACACCTTATTTTTTCGTAATTATTCGTGTGATCTTTTGCAACCTCTAAAAATTAAAAAATGCCTTCTATGAACTCAAAAGAAATCCTATCCTAAGTTTCATCTAACTCTTGTCCATCTCTCGCTAAAAGCCCTAACAAATAAATATGTTAGATTAGTGTGATACCTCTTTTCTCAAATACTTCAACTATTCAAATTTACTTTCTGAATAATTTATGTCCAATCTCCCATTAATTACACACTATCTAATATTTTAAACACCCTAATACTTTTTTAGTTAGGCTATTTAACATTTTTAAAAATTCAAATGCAATTTGAAAGTAAAATTCAAATTCAATAACGAATTCGATAAAGACCCCCCAATCTCAAATTCACTAAACCCTAAACCATTGTTCAATATAATCTATTCAAATTTAATCTAAACTCATACATTTATCTAAATTCATACATTTTCTAAAATTTACATATTTTTCTAATTACAATTAAAAAAATATACATACATGTAATTTCTCAATTTCTTTATACAAACATAATACATTATACATACATATACATACATTTTACACTATACATACATATACATACACTTTACACTATACCATACATGTATATACACTTTATACATACATAATACATTATACACACATATACATACACTTTACACTAAACATACATACATAAATTCAAAAAAAAAAATAAGCTTCCAATTCGAAGACAGAGCGGACGAATCCAGCAGTGGCAGTGGCAGCGGTGATGACAAGGACAGATGGCACTAATCTCCTTCTTTCCCTCTTTCGATTTTCTATCCTTTCATTTTTGTGATTCGGTTTTGTGTTCAAAGGGAAGAAATAGATGGGACTTTCCCCGACGTCTTCGAAAACGTCAGAAAAAGTCTTATACAGCGACGTATATAGTACACACGTTGGAGAAAGTTTAAATAATAAATTTATTATTTAAGCTTTCTTCGACGTGGACCCTCCCCATGTCAGGAAAGCGTGTCAATTGTCATTTCAATAGGAACACTTTCTGTGACATATGGCAGGAAGCACGTCGGAGAAAGTATAAATAATAATTATTTATTAGACTTTCCACGACGTCACTCTATCCAATGTCGGGAAAAGTAAAAATTTATCATTATAATTTTTTTTTCCTTACGTTTGGCAGATAGACATCAGAGAAATTTTAAATAAGAAATCAATTTTAAACTTTCCCTGACATCGCCCTGCCACACATCGTAGAAAGTCTAAAATTAAATTTAATGTGTTCACTTTTCCTAACATGTGGCTTTAATTTTAGACTTTCAATGATGTATGGTTCTTGTACGTTGGGAAACAGCCATTTCCCCAATGTGGCATTTTTGGCATCGGTGAAAGTTGATCAACGTCGATACACTTTTCGCCGACGTTTCTGGCGTCGCAATTGTTTCAGCTTCTTGTAATGAGAGGTGGATAGTCTTTCTACCGTCTGTAATAGTATTACTTCTTCTTCTCTAATTACTCTGTAAATGAGAGCTTAGAATCGGAATAGAGATGCCATCTTTCCATTTTTCCCTTAACTTGTAGTGTCATTTATGTACTTTCCATTTTTATATTTCGCTAGAATGTATTTATTCACTATTCATTTGTAAATGTGTTATTCATAGTTTAGGTCAGTGATAAGTTCCTGATAAAAAGCTTAGCTTATAATTCTTATCGTGTTAGTTGAGCTATGTTCATCACTTGTCCAGTGTATATCGTCAACTACCCTAGAGGGTAAGTAGCAAAGATATAGCTTAAGTGCACAAAGAAGAGTTTGCAAATTCCACCTTAGCGAGATAACTTTCATCATTTGTGTCTCGAACGAGAACAAGTGTAGGTGTTTGGCATCAAGAGGTTGTCACCCTTAAAAGAGAAGCTCTATAAGTCTTATAAGTGAAATCTTCTAGATATATCTTGCTTAACAAAACTTAGTCATTTGCATCCCGAGAAGCGAGCAAGTGTGGTGTTTAAAGACACTGAGAAGTGCTCACTTTAATCATAAACTATTTAACTGAGTTATATCGCATCAAAGCTTTCATATTGATTAAACACCTAATAATGTATAGACTTTCCTTCACTCTTTCTTATATACAAGTTAGTTCGCATCTTCATTTGCCTCAAGCCTAATTCCCTATTACAGATTCTCTAGTGTAGATATGTAGATATAGTATAAACTTACACTTCATTACACTGTATAGATCATTCTTTTATACCGTTCGAACAAAGAGTAAACCCTAGAACTAAGACTTTAATATCAATTTCCTATGTTCGACCATGTATTACCCAGAAACCTATTGTTTCACTTACACTTGGACAAATAATTGAAAAACTTGTACTCAAAGAGGACTTAGTTATTGTGCGATAAAGAGAGACATAGTGTGCATTTTGCATGCAATGATCATGACCAATGACTCACCACATAGAATTAGAAATAGACAACAATAACTACACTTACTTAATCCAAAATATGAAACTAAGCAATGGCATCACATCGAAATATGTTGAAGCCATCAGAGCAGATGCAATGTCTTAAAATTGTTGTTGCTAGAATTCTCCAACCATCAATAAATGGAAATAGTAACTAAACTTTCACTAAACTAAAACTTTGCAAAATAAAAACTTGTTAGTCGGCTAAATCACAAAACTCTCTCTCTTTAAGTCATTTCGTTGTTATATCATTACTTATGCTAGTAGTTCTGTATTTATCACGACATCTCCAGGATAAACAACTACAAAAAGTATGATCATTTTTGCACAAAAACCGATCGCATAAACCAACACTTTTCTTGAAAAATATGATTTTGCTTGAAAAATAAATAAATAAATAAGGACTTAAATGGAAAGGGAAGGAACTTGTCCTTCAAACAAGGAAAGATAGAAGAGAATGGCAGAAACTAAGATGATCTCTTTTATGCTTTTAAAAATGGATGAAGGTTTTAGCTTTTATAGCCACTGTGAAGCTAACGGTAAAAAAATGTATCACACGTTTTGTCACACTCTCCCCCAGACCATGTACTCATGACCCAAGAGACAGCGTGAGATCAACCAATACTGTCTCTTACCTTGATGATACATGTCGGCCATAATCCCTTTAACTATTTAAAATATAACAAAAACATAAACCTCATTCTAATACTAAGAGAATTCAAGTGCAACTCAACTTATTACAATATTAAATAAGACATATTGTTACTTATAATGATTTAACCGTCTAGATCTCTATACAACCTCCACCCACAACAATATTACTTATCTATTGCTTGTGGGAACCTTACACACAAACTCAATACCAACGGCGTCAAGAACTTGCTTGTGTTGGTTTTGGTTTCATTTTATGTAGGGTCTGATTGTAAAGTAAATCGTGTTGCGCTCTAATTATGTGACTAATGCAGGCTTCTATGTTCGGATTACACGATAAAAGATTCATGTCCTACCTATACGTTACTAACTTCATGATAATCTATGTTGAGTATAAGTTTTCCTCACGCTTGTCCAAGTGTAAGCGAAGTGAGAGGTTCCTTGAGTAAAAGGGTCGAACACAAAGAATTTCTATCAAAACATTAGTTATAATGCTTACTTCTCTACCAGACGGTATAAATCCTATATAGTATAAAGTATGAAACTATACTAATTTACTTATGTACACAAAGGATTTTGTAGGTGAAATGGAATGGATGATGATGGAATATGAACTAACTTGTATTATGAAAGATGAAGAAACGTCTCAGTATCCTAGGCAATCAAATCTATGTGACATATTCTTGATGCGATGTAGATCACTTGACCATCTTATATTTAAGACGAGCAACCGTTTAGCGCCTAAACACCACACTTGTTCTACTTTTATATGAGGTTCTAATCCAGAATAAAATGGACCCTTGCTGAAAGATTGATTTTGGATAAGCATTGAGAACTCATGAGAGAAAGAATATGAAAAGAGAGTGGGAGACACAGAAAGAAATGTGTAAGCCAAGATTCCATTACGTGAAGGTAGGCAACGCGATAAGGGTGACTGACAAGGGAGGCGTTGCATTAGGCGCCAAGAGCAAGGCATTTGGTAGGATACTGAGAGAAGAAGTATATGTGCTTAAGAGATTGAGGCGAGGAAGTAAATGTCTTATTAAGCAATATGACAATCGCTATGGAAAGAAAACAATGGTGACTTTTTTGGAAGAGAAAATGACATTTGGACAATTAAGAGTTTGGATTTCCAAAGAGATAAGGTGTGTGTCTCAAGGAAAAGTCAAATCGCCGCTGACGGTTAGATTACATATCAATTTTAGGTTGGTTGCATAACACAATGCGTTAATAAGATGACACATGTAAAGCATGGAAGTGACCCTTGGAGGTGAAAGGCTTCTGTAAAAAGTGACTCTAGTTTTCTAATGAAAGTGAGAGGAGAAAGATCTGGATGCTAAACAATCGGTTTCTTCAGCCATCAAATGAAGAGAGAAAGTCAAAACTCGAGAAGGAAGGAGTTGAGGCTAAGTATCTGTTGTGAATGACAAAATGAATTATATATTTTGTAGTGAATGCTACACTGTTTTACAAATGTTGTTTAAAAGTAATAAAGGTGATTTACAAGCGTTTCTTATAGGGGAATAACCTGCGTAACCCAAAAACTCAGACTACCTAACCCATATTATATGGGTTCGGCTGGGTTCTGTTAAAAGATATGGGTTGGATTGAAAAAATTGAATCTTTTTACGTTGGGTTGACCTCGGGTTGGAGGATTAAAAAATTCGGTTCAACCCAACCCAACCCGAATTAATAATATTTATAATAAAATTTCCACAAGACTCTATAAGGAAGTGCAAGAGATCTTTGGCTTAGGTAAGGAAGATACTTGATTGTGAGTGGTTTCTCCTTAAAATATTTTCAAACTAATAAATTTTCACTGTATTTGAACCCTTATATATTTCTCTTGAATTTCTTGAGTTCAATGATTTCTCTTATGTTTTTCAAATTCTTAAAATGGATTTGGTTTATAAATGAATTGGATTTGAAAAATAAAATTGAATGGGTGTTGCAGAATGATCTTTGGTACCTTTAGGAATGAGATACCCCACACTTGTTGTGTGTTCTGATGTGGAATGCCCTATTCTTGTTGTGTGATCTAGAATAGGATGTCTCATACTTGCTATGTGTTCTGGTATGAGATGTCTTATACTTATTGTGTGATCTGGTATAAGTTGCTCGTTGCTTATTGTGTATCTGGCATTGAAAGACGCATTATGCGTAATAGAATTGATGGAAAATATGTTGTTCCGTTGAGATTACTCGGCACAGCCGTAACTTAGCAAACAATTGTGGTAAATGCTTGAGCTGAGGAGGGTACAAAGATGTATTTAACATGTGGAATGATTCTACGTTATGATCTATAAGACATGTTATGCGAATTTCTTGCCAATGCGATATGGTTATAATGAATGATTTGTAGGAAAATGGTTTCTATATGATTTATAAATACTTGCTAAAGAGATTTGAATGTGTAAATCACCTAGTGCATTGAAATGATCTAATTTGAACTCATATTTCTATTGAAATACTTACATATTTATATTGTGTGGTTTTGTAAAAAGAACTTGCAACATAATATGGCGAAAGTGTATTTATTAAATGGGTTGATGAAAAACCCCACTCACTAGACTCTTTTTTTGTAATCTTTCAAATGTTTTGTTTTATTCTCCCATCCTCTCCCGTCCCAAGGTAGGGAAAGACACCCAGCATTTAATTTGCTGTCTTGTTCACCTGTCATGTCATAAACGAATTGCATCATATTGTTAGTAACCACAATCAGCTCGCATAGCATGCAACAATAGGCGAGAAGATCAACTTATTGTCTTTGGAGATTTGTATATTTTACTTGTGAAAACTCTTTGTACCTATCAAAATGTACTCTTTTGTTAAATATCAATGAAGTACTTGTTATTCCAAAATGAGTTCTTATCTCGCTTTAAGCTTGTTTTTTATGTTTAATCTACTTACTAGGTGTTCAACATGTTATCTAGCAGAGAGATACATGTTGAGTTAGGCGGTCACGCCTCCACATGGTTGCATGAAGTGATCTTGGGGCAGGGTGACACTATTAGTATCAAATATACTTAAAATTATGATTTTGTAATATTTTTCCAAATAACACTATTACAAAATATTGTAATTATATTAGAAATTTAATATATAGCAAATATGTAAAATAATATTTAATTTATTAACTATAACGAATAGGAAAAAAGCGACATATCTTTAGGACATACCTTTAGCGGGAGAAATGATATGAGCTCGTGTTGATAACGTATTGTAAAAATGAAGCACAAAGAAAACACGAGCATCAAAAATAAGAAACTATGAAAATAGAAAATTTCTTCCAAAATCATCCACTTTCTCAAAGGGTTAGTAGAAATTTTCACTAATCTATGTTTATCTCTACAAAAGTCAGAATTTGTAGAAAAACAAGTAGGAGGTGAGCTTATTAAGATACTAAAGGTTTAGTATTTTTGAAACATCCCAAACTTTTAAGAAACTTATTAGGGGTGTTACATTAATTGATATTAAAAGTTAAGGAATTTATTTAAAATTAGAAGTTATGGAATTTATTTGGTGGATGATGATATTAATTATGACATGAGATCAAGTTTCCTAAGTTGTTTGAGAATTAGAACTTTCGAGGACAAAAGTTTCTTAAGGAGGGAAGATTGTAACGCCCCGAAAAATTAAGATAATTTTTAGAGTTAAATATCTTAGTTTTGTTTAATTATGTTCAATTTATTGAGCTTTTATTTTGAAGATTAATATTTGGTTTTGTGGACATTTGAATTAATTAGATATTTGTTGGATGAATATTTAATTAATTAGAGGATTTTAATTTGTAGTGTTTGTTGAGAATTTGATTTAATTTTAGGGGCTCTTGCAAATATAGCAAAA
>JBBPDI010037672.1:0-21544 GCA_037974545.1 Cucumis variabilis
TTACAATAATAACACTTTATTAATAACGGTCAATGGATTATATTTACAATCTACGAGTTTTAGGACATAAATTCCAAAAAAATCAACATCTGATCAATATACAATTACATTGTGATTCGTACTTGGTTGGAAGTAAACTCCATAATGTTTAGTCCCACTAATGTAACAAAGAACTCACTTGGTAAATTTCCAATGTATCTTAATGGGAGCTTGTAAAAACTGACTTAAATGATTAGCAATGATATGTCATAACGAATGTAGGTATGATATTGAAAAGTAATGATACTCTGACTTAGTTTATATTCACAGCCTCACTAGGATCAAAAGTAATGATACTCTGACTTAGTTTCTCCACAACAGCATGTTCCTCCAAGTATAATCTATCTCTAAGTATGCTCCTTAAAATTATGCGACTCGAATCCTTGACCTTAACAGACAATAAATAGCATGAAATTCAACAAAAATTTCATTGTCTTAAGCTGGTTTAGATATTCTAACTGATAGAAAATGAAACACGCGCAGCGAAATTATGGACCAATTCTACTCTAATTTCATCTAAACTAATTAGAGATTAACATGCATCAAAATTATCCTAATTAAAAAAATTAGGGTTAAAAGAAAACTCATACCTTTGTAGCTTTTCGTTCTTCGATATTTTCTCACGAACTTGAACTGTGAACTACCACTAGTGTTGACCCCATTATTCTCCAAACTTAGAATCGGGTTGTGGGTCCTAACACGTAAAAGAAATAGAGAAATTTATGAAAATTGGAGATAGAATATTAGGGTTGAAATAGAGAGAAAATTAAGAATTTTGGTATAAATTTGTAAATAATAAAATTTGCCAAAATTTTCAGGAGTCTTTCAAAATTTGAAAATAGGTCTTTAAATAAACTAATTACTTGCAAAAATGCATGTAATTTGTACATCAAATCTCAACATCTAACATTTCACTAACCATTAGTGGAACTTAGTGGACTACGTGTTTGCATCTTATGTAGCCCACTTATCCTACTATGTTTTAATGAAATTATCCAACAAAATATAGAATTTTCCTGCTAACTTTAGTTTAAGGGCAATATGATCATTTGACTATTCAAGTCAAAGTCAAAAGTCAACATTTTGACTTTCTACCATTTTGTTTATCTTGACTAATTTCGATCTTCCAAGCATAAATTCACATTCATTTTTCAGAAATTCAAATCACATTTTAATATAAAGCCAATCAAAAGTTTGACTTTCAAAGTCAAAAGTCAACATTTTAATTTTTTTCAACTTTGACAATTTTCATCATTTTTGAGCTTCCAAATATGAATCCGCATTAATGCTTTTAATATTTAAGTCAAATTTAAATATAATGTTTTATATCAAATTAATCGATGGCTATCTTACATATATTTGTTGGTTTCTCTCTCTTTGCGTAATTTGAACAATTCGAATTATTCCAACATATTGTTCTAAGTTAATTCCATATAAGCTAGCAAGAGAACCTATAGATCATGGGCTCCAAATATCCAAGATTAACTGGCTAAACTCTTTTAGACCGAGCGAATCAATATTTGTTAATTGACTGTTCATTCCACTAAAGATTCGTAGTTGCACTCCCCTCACTATAGATATATTTATGATCATCTAATAAAACCATGACGGGTAAGTTAATCCTTCACAGGTTATTCATAACCTCGGATGGGTCAAAATATCGTTGTACAATCGAGACTACATCTTGTTTCTTAAGTCTCACTTATCCATTATTGAACAATTTGTTTTAGGTCTAACCAATAATTAAATTGAATCTCTCTTGACCCAATGAGTGGGTGGGGCCTTTTGTTTAAGACTTGGATTTAATCCTTAAGGGAACAACCTATCTACTAACTCTAAAGCGATTAGGAGTGAATTTTGTCTTGCACCCTTGAAATGAGATGTTTATTGGGTTAGTGCTATTAAGCTTCTCTCCCCTATATAGGTCTAAGGATAATTTTGTTTAAACAAAATTTCATAGTTAGCTCAGGATTAAAATTAAGTTACCTAGGTCATCAATAATTGAAATAGTCAGTTTTAAATAGTCAATAGTATTATAGCTTAAAAGTGACTATTTCATGGTTTCAGTCTTATGTAAATTCTTTACATAGGATGCCTCCACTTCCATGTCTCTACATGAACAATTCAGGATCACATCATTTACACTAACTACAAGGACATTTATTTGGTTTTTGTGGAAATTAGAATTTATTAAATAATTTGAGTATTATTTAATTAAAATGGAAGAGTGAAAATTTTGTTGAAGATTTGATAATTATATGTGTATATGTGTGTATATATATACACACACACATAGTCAACAATATGTATGTGTGTATATATATATATATATATAATTATGGAAAAGTAAAAGAAAATTATATTTGTTAAAATATAATTATTTAAGAAAAAAATATTGTATTTTGTAGAGAAGACAAAGATAAATTATTTGTAGGAGGATAATTATTTGGAGAGAGGATATTTGTTTAGAAAGAAAAAGAAAAAAATTATATTTTTTTTCAAAATATAATTATTTGTAAAAGTATAATGATTTTGGTAAAAGAATAAAATTGATTGGATTTGATGAGATTCAATGAATCGAGAGAAGCTTTGAATTTTGGAAAGGATAATTATTTTGAGAAGATAAAAGTTGATTTGATGGAAGATTTAATTGAGAAAAGAGAATGTGGATATTATTTATGTGAAAAATTAAATTTAATTATATAATAAAATATAATTATAATTGTTGGAAAATAAGATAATCCATAAAGAGAGGGATGGTTGATTTGATTGAACGAGAAAATATGATATATTTAATTTGGAGAGAGAATAATGGTTTAAATAAATATATATGTTTATTATATATTTTGTTGAGAGAATAATATAATAATAAAGAAGCGTTATTATTATTATTTATGGTTATAAATGAGATTAATTACTAAAATATTACACTTTTTAAGACTATTTACTAAAATAAGGCTGATTTTGCCTTTTCTTTTTCTCCCTCCTTGGGCTAGTTTTCAAAACTTGCCCAATTCCTTCTTTTTCTCCTTCTCTTGGGTGAGTATTGAAGGCTTGTCCAATGCTTTTTTTTGTTTATTTTTTCATATTAATTTTATCCCTCATTGCTTCTCTTTTTTTAAAGTGTTCATATAAATTTTTATTGTCATTCCTTCTTTTTTTTTTTTAATTTCTCATATAGATTTTATTTTTTTTCTTCAATTTTTCATATAATTTTGAAATTAAAATTTATTTTTTTCTTAAAAACTAAATTCTACTAATTTAAAAAAAAAATCTGATTTCAAAAGTATTTGAATAATTGACAAAATAAATTAACAAATAAGATAATGTTAATAACTTTTTTAAAATTTCACTAAAATATGTTGGAATGCTCTAAACAAAATTAAGATTTCCTTTTAGAAAATACCAAAATTTCAAGAATGGAGTTTTTGTATAATTAAAAAAACACACATACATGGATAATAATGTTAATAAATATTTTTTGTTAAAATTCGAAATGTTAAGAGTAGAGTATTGGTATAACTTGACAAAATAAATACCTCATAAATAAATACAATAAATAATAATGTTAATAATTCTCTTAGAATTTTGTTAAAATCTTTTGGTATATTTTAAGCAAAAGTAATATTTTCTGTAAAATAAATAAACAAATACAATAGATAAGGTTTCACAAGTACGAGTGAGTTCAAAATAAATATATTCTAAGTATTTCACTCAATGATATAAGTCATATAGAAGTATAAATTATAAGTATGTTTATTCAACCGAAAATAACCAAGTATATTAGATTTTTTCGTTAAAAGTGTATAATATTATTTATTTATTTGTTAAATTTAACAGGGTTCACCGTTTTGTAGGAATATTGTTAATTTGTTACTAAAGTTTCTCCTCTCTAATAATAATTTTGATTTATTATTGTTCATTTTCTTTTAGTTTTTAGGAGGAAAGAATGTGATTATTTTTTTTTTAATTTATTTGATCAATTTAATAAATCAAATAAAATAAAATTACAATATTGAAATTAATAAATCATAAATGTAAATTAAATTTATTTTACAAAATTTTGGGAGATTCGACCTTCCATTTACATTTCTAAAACAAGAATAATGTGTGAATCAATAACATATAAATACATACATATTATTCGCCTAACGTTTGTTTTAGGAAAATTATTATGATCATTTTAAACAAATTAGTAGTAGTTAACTTTAAGGGAAATTTTTAAAAATAGTAAATTTTACAAAATATTTACAACCTATAGCAAATTCTATCACTAATAGTCATTGATATGCTATAGTGATTGAAGACTATCGTAGAATCCAAAATTTTGGTATAATTTGTAAATATTTTAATTTATTTCGCTATTTTTAAAAATGCCTCTAACTTTAAATAACTAAACAGATTTAATATAGCATTTCATAATAATTAAGAACATTAGCATTAAAATTAAAAACAAAATATGACTATACTTGATTTATTGGTTGTATAAATATTAAAGTTTAAATTTAATATTTAAAAAGTACATATATTAAAACTGAATAAGATCCAAGATTCCTAAGTACAAGAAATCAAGGGAAACTTTTTTTGTAAATGATTTTATTTAATTAGTTAGTTTTATTATTATTTTTTGTAAGTTGGAAACTATGATTTACAGAGATATTATTGAAATATAATCGATAACCTCTAGCGATAACGATAGTTAGAAAGATAAAAACTTATAATTTCTAATTTCGACCGTTTACAAGATTAAAAATTACATATCCAATTTTATTATTTTTCAAGTTCCACCGTGTTAAATTTCCAAATGCATAAAGAATCATGCTTTGTTCCTTTTTAAATGAAAAGGGTTAGAGACCGGATACGTAGGGTGAATAAGAATACACATTTCCAAATTGAAGGGCAATTCTACTATTGTGTTTCAATTTGTCTTTTTGTTTTCACAACCAAACTACACAAAAAGTAAATAACATGGTAATATAATATTGTTTGTTATATATATAGGACATAAAATGAGAAAAATATACTTGTCCATCCTTGTTTTCAAACCGCCACAAAATCTACAAATATAAAATAAAAATCTAGTCAAAATTTATGTAAATAATTTAGAAAAAATGAATTTAACAAAAATAAATAATATACCCAAAAAAATGAATTTAACAAAAATAAATAATATACCCGAGAGGTAGTGCAAAGATATAGCTGAGATCAAGGAGATTTTTATAGAAGAAGTGGGGATTTTCCATAAAAATCTCCTTGATCTCGGCTATATCTTCAAGTTTAAAATCTTGCTTTTGTTTTGAATACCAAAAGATTTTAACGAAATTCTAAAAGAATTATTATAACATTATTGTTTGTTGTGTTTATTTATGGGTATTTATTTTGTCAAGTTATACCAGTACGAAATTCCTAATTTTAATGAAAAATATTTATTGACATTATTATCCATGTGTGTGTGTGTGTTTTTTGTTTAATTATACAAAAACTCCACTCTTGAAATTTGGAACCTTTTAAAAGAAAATCTTAATTTTGTTTAGAGCATCCCAACAAATTTTAGTAAAATTTTAAAAGAATTATTAACATTATCTATTGTGTCTGTTAATTTATTTTTCCAATAATTCAAATACTTTTGAGGTTCAGATTTTTTTTAAATTAGTAGAATTTATTTATTAAGAAAAATAAATTTTAATTTAATTTGAAAATTATATGAAAAATTAAAAATAAAAGATAAAAATCTGTATAAAAAATTTAAAAAAAAAAACATCAGGTGAAGACTCGCCCAAGAGGAGGAGAAAAAAAGGAATTGAAGAAAAAAAAATTAGACTCAGAAGAAAAAGTGAAAATCAACCTTATTTTGGTAAATAGTTTTGAGATTGCCTTATTTTTGGTAGAAAGTACAATATTTTAATAATTAATCCATTATAAATGCCTAAGATGTTGTGTATTTAAGGAATTTATTGAGAAAAGATAATGAGAATAAAAATATGTGTATATTATCGTATTATATATATTCTAAAAAGAAAAGAAAATAATAATGATAATTATTATTAATATTTGGGTTTATAAATAGCATTGAAATGCGTAAATTGAAAAGCAAAGAAAAACTTCTTCATCTTCTTCAATAAGATAACTCTTTGTTGCATGTCTTTGGAAAGTCCCTTTGGCAAATTTTGAAGATTTAAATGACAAATTTTTACCATCAAGGTTGAATTGGTTTCAACCTCAATTTTGGGTAAGTTAATTTGGAAAAACTTTTGGATGATAACCAGTTTTAATTTTATTAATTAAGATACTGAAATTCCTTTTATGATTAGGATGATTTAATTGGAGAATTTTTACTGTCATCTAAAGAGTATTTTGTTTGGCTAATCTCTCAGGTAAGAGATTCTACTACTAGATCTTCGAAAATAAAATTTAAGAGTTTGCATGTATTTTTGATTAAGCATTGATGTAGATAAGGTGCATATGGATAACTAAGATATTATGATCGATATGTTATGAATGATATGGATGACTGATATGTTTATGATGCATGAAATATTAATCACATGATAAGAACGTTATGATTGATATTCATGTCATGCTATGATGTTTATGATATACTACATGCTATGGATGAGTGTTCTGCTAACTTTGTTTATTAGGGTTGTACTCATACGGGTGTTCCTTGGGATCACCACCTTTTTATAACTGATGTGAGTTTGACAGGACTTACTAGTCTGTCATGTTATGTTATAACTGATGTGAGTTCAACGGAATCACTAGTCTGTCATGATGTGTTTCTTTTTATGACTGATGTGAGTTTGACTGAACCACTAGCCTGTCATGATTATGTTTTACGAGTGGTCTGACGGGGTCACTTACAACCTGACTCTCTTAGGTATTTCTTTTGGGTTCACTAAGAGCCCAGATGTGTCCTTACGGGATCACTAGATAATGTGTGTTTGAGAGCACCATAGTTTGGGAGTACTTTTTTACGGAACCCTAATGAGAAGTTAACAGACACCTAGCGAGACTAGTAGTAGGTTCCTTACTGAGTATATGTTTATACTCATCATTTTCTATGTTTAACATTTCAAGCAAAGGTAAAGATAGAGAAAACTGACGAGCGACAAGAAGGATCCATGACATGTCATATGGGGACATAGTTCTGCTTCCACTTTTCGTTGTTCATTTTCAGTGTTTTGAGCTTAAACATTTTATCTATTTATTTTTATTCTCTTTAAAATTGTAGAATTGGCTGCATAGCATGTTTTCATGGTATTTTTTTTGAAAAATTCGTTTTTCTCTTTTCAAGAAATTGTTAAAATTGTTATTTATCTTTAAGGTAATGACATCAGCTTAGTTTAAAAAGTTGGATCGTTACATCACGTCCATAGTGTCATCCTAATAAGGTGTTCAACCTTATTCATACACTATACACCATTTGGGCTATATAGTCGAGCTTGATCCACATTTATATCTCTACATAAAGTTCAAGTCTATACTAGATAGCCTCGGGACCTTGGTTTATTGGATTTAAAATTATAGTATTCAATTTTCATTAATAAGTTCTCAATAACAACTTTATGGAGTAAAATATAATTTAAACTACAAATTATAAGTTTTAGGACATAAATTTCAACACTAGCTAGATTTTTAGCTATAATAGGAACATATAGAACATTATGCAAATTCAACAATTGTGAACCATTAGAGAGAATTTAATTACCAATAGATGATATTTCAAATTGACTACCATCACCTACTGTTACAATTCCTTACCTTCATATTCAACAAGATTCATAAGATTATTGTACTCGGAGTCACATGATTGGTTGCCCCATTGTCTTTATCCCAATTTTGATTAATATCATTGTCACGGTTAGAAATAAATTAATTTTTATGGTTGTCTGTCACCAAGACTACTGCAACTTTACCATTGTTGTTGCAAGGATTGTTTCCACTATTGTTTTTATTAAAGTCTGAATTAGAAACAAAATTCTTATTGAACCGATTGTCACACACATCTGCATTGTGACCAATTTTTGTGCAAACTCAACAAGTGGACATAAACCAACATCTACGTCTTTCTGGATTTCCTAAGCAATGATCACCTCACTAGTTGTTAAAAAAATTTCCATTTGATTTGGTTGGTTAGTTGTTCCTTTACCATTTACCATATTCATAGAAGGATTATTAGTAAAAACATCGACTCGATGAGTATTCTGTGCTTTCAACCTCTCTTGATAAGAGAGTAGTTTCAACTACATTTGCAACCAGGTTAGATAAGGTTTTTCTTGAAGTATTGCCACAATTCCATTATAGTCTTCATAAAGTCCTAGGCAAGACTTGGGGAATCAGGGCTCTCGTTGAAATACGACTCCCAGTTTGTCCTAAATTTTTAGAATGAAGATTCATCGATCGTAGGTATTTAAACATGTTATTGTTATCTTTTCTAGTTTGTTAAAATGTTTGTCGAAGGTAGTCCTTCTTCAGTTGGGATTGCATATTGAACAACTCTTAAACAAAATTCCAAAGATCTTTAGATTGATTTTATTATTCATATAAATATGTTGTGACTAGATCCATAAGAAATTTTCATACACAATCATGGCAATTAAATATTTCAATGTTATTTCATTCATCATGGCAATTAAATATTTCAATGCCTCCTCATAATTAATACCAAGAATTTGTGAAAGACCTTATGCAACTAGTCTTGCTTTATATCTTACAATTTTGTTCTTTTCATTTCTTTTTCTCACAAATACCCCTTTGTATCCCATAAGTTTGACACATTCTAGAGTTTGGACTACTAGTACAAAAGCATAATTTGTTGAACGTGAGTTTAATTCATCTTATACTACTTTTTTCTACAAGCACTAATATTTTCTTTCTCCACATACTTCAACAAATTTTGGTTTAAAATCCCCATTCTTAAATATAATTCCAAAAGCAACATTATACGTAAAAAATGTTGTCAATAATTATATTACTTCAAGAGAGTGGAAATGATTGAAAGCTTTATTGTGAGTTAATCATTGTTGAGATCTTCCTTCCAACACAACGTAAGAGAGTGGAAATGATTTTAGGTAGACAATGGTTTGTTTACTTCTGGTGACACTGGGAGGTCAATTAGAAGGCCTTCGCGATGACTATCAAAATGATTGGATGATACATACTTGTATATAAAATATGTACATACTTGTATATAAATTATGTACCGTATATATAAAGTATGTACAAACATGTATAAATATTATTTAAACCAACTTTTCACTTTATTCTCGTTTTTAAACATCTGAAACTTCTTATGATTTTGTACTCAGATAGTAGGATTAATTAGAAATGTTTCTCTTTAGTTATGTTTATTGTGAGTTGCTATTACCCATACAATTTTAAATATGTAATGAAAGTCGTGGTTTGTCATTAAATTTTTTTCTTCTTTCACTCTAATATTGTTATTCATACTTTGACATTTGTATCTTCACATGTCTTAATAATTGAATTATTGTTAGGGTTTACTTGTTTGGCTTTACTTGTTAAAATTTCTTTGGCTTTACTTACTTGTTATAATTTTGAATTATTGTTAGGGTTTACTTGTTTGGCTTTACTTAATATTTGAAATATTTCTTTGGCTTTACTTGTTAGATATATTAGGGTTTTTCGATTCTCTTGCCTTTGTTTCTATATGTTGTTTTTTATGTCATCGTAATAATATTTCTTGTAGTGATGGATGATAATAGTCTCTTACTCACTGCTGCTACCGTGACCACTAATGTCATTGCAAATGTCGCATTTCAAGCTGTATGTGCGACGAAGTCTGCCCTCACAAATAAGTCTTTAATTACATCAATAGAATACACGCAGAAGTGTGTGGCCCCCAACGAAGAGGCTTTTGAAAATTTTGAAAATGCAACATCAAATTTAATCATTCGTTCCATTGGAAAAGTAGCAATTGAATCTGGATATGAATTTGGATCAGCTGCCAGGTAAAAGTCAAAAGGTGGTATTCCCAACATGACAATGAGAGTCCTGGTTGTGGGTGTAGGAGGTCAACATCAAGATGTTGTTTGTGGAGCTCAAGGTCAACACCAATCTGTTGCCAATGGAGGTCAAGTTCAATATCGTGTTACACGCAACATGACCTGTGCAAGCATACAAGGTCCTGCAAGAACACAACGTAAACAATGTAAATGTAAAGTAGGAGAACATCGTGGTTGTCAGATGGCATGTAATTTTCAATTTTGGTGCATAATAAATCAAATAAAGTGCACGATGAAATATAATTCAAACTTAAAATTCACCGACCGAAAGACAAGAGAAAACCAAGATGGGTGAATAAACAAATATAATTATTATTTTTTACCATAAAAATTTGTTGCTTTTTTGTTATTTAATTTAAAGGAAGAGATGAAGATTTAGAATTTGAGAAGAGAATTGTATTTGGACATACGTGATAATCGATATTTGAAAGTTAAATAATAATTATTTAATTAAATATAAGAGAACCACACGCAAACGTGATCATATATTAAATTACTTACATAGTTCAGATTCTTTATACGAGATATCAGCATGAGAGACATGTATACGAAAATAAACATCAAATCTAATCACATAATCATGGTCTGAGGTAGTGTTACTTTGCATGGTTAATCAACTCACTATTGAGACAGTCGATGGGAGAACTCGGTTATCCAACCATAAAGAATATGTATGTACATAAATATAAAATATGTATGTATATAAAAATAAAATATGTACATTCATGTAAGTATATACGTTCATGTACGTAAAGTATGTACGTACATGTATAAATATATTTATGTTTATATCTATTTAATTAATATTTGTTTTTAAAAAAACAAAAAACAAACAAAAGCGATGAATATTTTTCATATTTTCTCAGTTTTTAAATCTCAAACTCATTTGATTTCTTTCAATCTTTCACCTTTCTCTCATGTTTTTTTTTCTTATCCCTTCATCTTTTACTTTACTGTTGAATTGTATTCCTGATTTCTTTCATCTCTCATTTGAGTTTTACTTTTTTTCCTCTCAAGTTGTCCACAATGACAACCTTAATGCCATCGTCAGCATGAACATCATCAAAGAGTTGGATCAATAATCTTTCTTCACATGCATCTCATGTTTATTTCTTACTTATCTCCAGGTGTATTTTCACTTTCTTTCTCGTTTTTAGACCTCTGAAAGTTCTTATCATTTTGTACTCGGATGGTAGAATTTATTAGAAATATTTCTCTTTAGTTATGTTTATTGTGAGTTGCTATTATCGATATAATTTTAAAGATGTAATGAAAGTCGTGGCTTGTCATTAACTCTCTTTCTTCTTTCACTTTAATTTTGTTGTTCATACTTTGACATTTGTGTCTTCACTTGTTTGAATTTCTAATTCTTGATCAAACAAATTGTAGAGTACATTGAATTTTGTATAGCATAACAATTGGTCGTTATTTAACTCTATTAATTTGTTGTCGTAGATTGGGGTTTATATCACATCCTACATGTCGGAGTAGTTTATTTGTTAAGTCATTACAATTACTTTTGCTTTGCTTGTTAAATATATTAGTGTTTTTCGATTCTCTTGAGTTTAATTCAATATGTTGTTTTTTATGCCATCGTAAGAATATTTCTTGTAGTGATGGATGATAATAGACTCCTCATTGCTGCTACTGTGGCCACTAACGTCATTGCGAGTGTCGCATTTCAAGCTATATGTGTTGTGAAGTGTGCCCTCACAAATAAGTTTTCAATTACATCAATGAAATACATATAGAAGTGTGTGGCCACAATCGAAGAGGCTTTCAAAATTCTTGAAAATATAACACCAAATTTAATCATTTGTTCAATTGGAAAAGTAGCAATTGAATCTGATGTGAATTTGGACAAGCTGCCAAGCAAAAGTCAATGTTAGAGATATTACATGTATATAAAATATGTACGTCCATGAATATAAAATATGTACAGACTTGTATAAAAATTATGTACAGACATGTATAAATATATATATGTTTATTTCTATTTAATTTATATTTATTTTTAAAAAAACAAAAAACAACCGAAAGCGAGTGATCTTTGTAAAATTTCACTCATTTCTTATAGGAAGAAAAGTAGTAAAGTATTTCATCACAAATCAGTCTTTAGCTACAGCAATGGCAGGCATGGAGAAGCATGTAGCTAACGCTCGACAGCTTACAAAACTCTTGAAAATAAAAAAATATAATTATTAATATTATACTAATTATAATAATAATAATAATAATAATAAATATTATTATTATTATTATTATTATTATTATTATTATGTTAATAATTAATAATATATATATATATGTAATTAATAATAAGAAGGTGGCATGCTTATGGTAATGTTAGAGATTTACATGATTGACATGAAAGAGTAATGTTGTGTTCTAGAAAAGAGGGGATGTGAAATAAATAGTTTAATATTCGTTATGAAATAAAGAAATAAAATTATATATATATATGTATATTTTAGAAAAGAAAGTATGGAAATAATGATAATAAATGATTAAATTATTGGAAAATTTGTATAGTAGATATTGGAAAATCAAACACTTTTTTTCAATATCACAGTACAAGCTCTTCGATAGGAGTTCAAAGTTGATTATACACTATTTTACATGACACATTCACACTTTTACAAGACATCTCCATTTTACTGGACACATATACACACAGTTTGAAAGCAAAATTACAGGACATGTTTATTATTTTTGTACAAGCACGACACATACTTTAAAGTAAAATTATCTCTTTATAGAGATTTGAATTGTCTTCATAGTTTGTCTTGATCGGCTGGTTTTGTTTGAGTATGGATATGATTGAAGAAATTGGTAAAATCATCTGGATCTTCTTCTTCATAAATATTAGAAGTGCTCTCTTCTTAACTTTTGGCGGATGGAGACGAAATCCGTTGAATAATAATATTGAGTTCTTCATTTGTAACTGGAGCCATGTCAACCATTAACTTTGCTTTCTAGGCTAAAAATTGTTGAGTTTTTTGCACATTTGGCTTCATGTTCTAATGATTTATGAAAAACCATTTTTCGACTGCATTCTTTGAGGCGACTGCTGTGTTGAGTTTTTCCCCCATTAATTCAATATGTGCAGAAAAGGTGGGAGATACCATTGGTTTCTGTGATGGAGTAATTCCAATAGAAAATCTAAGCAATATAAAAATAATTTGAAAAACGTAGGGTTTGATCAAAAGCGTTTGGAAAAACATTGTTTGGAGAAGAACTTGAAACTTTCTAAAATTAGATCTGGTAGAATAGCCTCATTTAGGCCAAAAAGTATCCTACCAATTATTAAACCATAATGAAAAATTTTGAATACAAGTTTTGTTAAACATCATGAACAAAAATTGATTAAAATTATTTAACTAAAGTACATTGTACCAAGCTTATTGATAATTGATATATAAAGAGTTTTGAGAATGAATTGATGTGAACATTCTTTTTTAATATAAATATTTTGATTCCATTTGGTTGGAGTCAGGACCCACAAAATTTTGAATTTTAAAAAAACTATTTTAGGGTCTTTTTTATTTTTTGTGTGAGTTATTTCAATAGAATTAGTTTCAACCATAATATATTAATAAAATAGACGAGTATTTTAGAATGGTTTAGAATAAAATGAAAATTTGATGGAAATGCTTTTTGGACCGTTTTGAATATGGAATTTGTCAAATATTCGAGTTCTATGACTGTGATAAAAGAAGTTTGAGTTTTATTGTGGTAAGATGAAGTATGGTAATGTATTGTTTTTTATGGGATTATTTCAGAAGTTTGGAAATTTAGTTTGGTAATGGCTTGAGCATATGTAGTAGGAGTAGATGACATCTCTGTTTTGATTGTAGAGGGATTGATTGTTACGATAAAAGACCTTGAAGGGATGGAAGATCCCAAAAGCTTCATTAGAGAAGCGTTGATAATTAAGGCACAAGGCCTTGAAGGGATAGAGGATCCCAAAATTTGAAACCTGTTGGATAATGATAATTATTGAGAGTTTTCCCCTTCTAATCCTTCATTGATTCTGAAGATTCCACTTGAGTAAATTGATATGCTTGTGAGTAAGAAGCTTTAGTTTGAGGGGGAGTAGCTTGTTGCTTTTGCTCATTCTCATTATTTTCTTTCTTCTCTCCTTTTATTGCTCTCTTTTATTTTTCCTTTTCACTCTCTTTTGCTTTGTAGAAATTCTCTAATGAAATAATTAGGAAGAGAGTTGGTACTACCTTTTATAGCCTTTATTTTGAAATCAAAACAAGAAACTATTGCTTACCATTTGGCAAAAATTTGTCTAAAAACTAAAATTTTAACATCCTTTTATAAAAGATATGTTGCAGCTTTACAATCAACACATATTAAAAAGCTTTTATTTATCAAATCACTTTGAAATTTGTTTTTGCATAAAACAATTGATGAAATTTTCTTTTTAACAGTTTAATAATTTTTTTGAGCTCCTAGCCAAATTCTCGAATGTATCTAACTAATTGCTCTTGACCATTGATGGACTGTTTGAGAATGCCATCATATCCTATATCTGATGTATTTGTTTATACAATGAGTGATGCATGTGGATTGATAATGGATAAACAAGGAAGACTTTTGACAAGGCTTTTAATCGTTTTAATAATGCATGCGTGCTCATGAGTCCATGTGGAGGTATTTTAATAAGTTGTTGATATAATGGTTCACAAGTTTGTCTTAGATTAAGAATAAAATCTGAAAGATAATTTAAACATCCTAGAAATCTTTGCAATTGATTTTTATTAGTTATTTCATCATGAAATTTGTTAGTTGTAACACCCCAAATTTTAAGTTATTTCTCTCAAATTAATTTTCAAATTTTATTAAGATTTTAAGGATTTTAGTTGTGTTTTTGGAGTTTAGTGTGAAGTGAGGGGGTCTTTATTAGAAAGAAAAAGAAAAGGAAATGAAAAAGGGAATAATAATGATTCTAATAATAATATAATATAATAATAATAGTATTATTATTAATTTGTCTTTTTAATTTCTTCTTGTTTTGCGTGCCCTCACCCCTTTCATCTTTCCTTACCTTCTTCCTCGTTTCTTCTTCAGCCGTTCACCGCCCAAAATTTTCCCTTCTCCTTCTCTGATTAACTCTACCATTGTCTTCCACCTATAGTGAACATCAAGTAAATTTCGATTGACCGTCACGTCTTCGTTAACCCAAGTCACTTCGATTCTATCACTCCATGCCATCTAGATTTGAATCAGTCTATTCGTTGTCGCTCTGATCTATCTTCATTCGTGAACTGCAGCCACTGTGTCCTTCCTCCATCGTTCGTGAAGCGCCAGCTACCGGTTCTTTGTCACGTACTGAAGCATGACCCTAGCCGATTATCTCAAATTAGAGCCACATGTGTCCCTTCGTCTTCCAATCGTGCATGTAAGTCAGTGCTCACCTCTCCAAGTAAGTCGAGTCATACCCAATCTGCTTTGCACGTTGTCTTTCAGTTTGGTTTGTGTGTTGCTGCCTCTGCTTTACTGTGAACCGTCAGGGTTTTGGTGGTAAGTTTGTATGGGTGGGTTTAATGATTCTGCATTGTAGCTTCCTTAAGCTGTAACGTTGAATAAATTCGTTAATTTGTTATTTGATCCTTAAAGGTGTTGGAAGTAGCACTCGAGTTCTTGGGTTTCACAACAATTTTAGATTTTAGTTAGAGTTTGATTCTCCACTATTTGGGTAAGATGAGGAATTTACTTTTGGAGTGAATTGAATGGATGAAAGTTTTGTGAAAGAATTTGAATTCCAGTTTAATTGTGTTTAGGTTGCTTCGTTTGACTTTAGTAGATAAAAGAGCTAACTAAAGTTAAGGTAAGGGGTTTTTACTATTGAACCCTATGTCGAAGTTGAAATGTATTGACTGAAAAGACTTGCCTGGTATATTAAATAGAATGTATTGATTGTGTACTATTGACTGAATTGTCTGACATAAGGTGGGTGACGCCATATGCATAAGTTTGATTGTTTTAATGAATCGTTATGCTAATGATTGATCATGTACTAGTATGGGTAATTTGACTGTTTATGTGTTGGACTGAAATGATGATGTGATGATGGTAGCTTGGACTGTATTTTGACTTGACTGTTTAAATTGTTAGAATGGACTGAAGGGAAATTGTTAGCTTTATCTATGAGGTAGTGTGCCTTGTAGGTGTCCCACGGGATCACTACCTATTCTGCATCCTTCGGGAGCACTAGACTGATAGGTGCATCCTTCGAGAGCACTAGACTGATATGCATATTCTTTGGGGGCACTATATTTATTATGTGCATCCTACGAGATCACGAGACTGTTATGATGTAGGATACCTCTTAATAGGAAATTAACAGTTTTTACCCCTAACGGGACCAATAGTGGGTCTCTTACTGGGTATATTTTATACTCACCCTTTATGTTTAACCTTTTTAGGCAAAGGTAATACGAAAGGTAGACCAACGAGAGACAAGAAGGACACATGATCGCTATATAGAGACAGTATGTCAAAACTGCTTCCGCTTATTGTTTATTTTTTTTTTTAGATTTTATGTTTAAAATAAGTTTATGGTCAGTGACTTTGTACTTTTGAAATTTTATTTTGTTTAAAATAGGGCCCGAATAAAGTTTCTTGATATTTATTGTATTAAATAAATTTTTATTGTATTTTGTGCCAAACAAAGTGTTTTTGTTTAAAATAATGTCTTCAACTTAATCTGAAAAGTTGGGTTGTTACATTAGCAAATTCAATTGATCTTTGAATTGGTTTTATTTTTTCTTGGAAGATGTCGTAGCCTAAAAATCTAATTTTTTGTTGAAATAATTTTATTTTGGATAGAAAAACGACCAAATCATTTTATTTAATTATCTTATGAAAAAATCTTAAATGTTTAAAATGTTGTTCTATGGATTGAGAAAATATTAAGACATCATCAATATAAACAATTGTAAATTTTTGGTATTGATTAAAAATATCATTCATTATGTTTTGGAATTCAGAGGGAGCATTTTCTTAACCAAATGACATTATATTCCATTCATACTCTGTCCGAATGGAACATTAAATGTTGTTTTATATTTATCCTTCTCAGCAATTTGAATTTATCAAAATCTAGAATTCATATCAAATTTTGAGAAAACTACGGCCTCTTGTATTCGATTTATTAAGTCTTTTTCATTTGGTATAGGATAACAAATCCATTCTAATAAAAAATTTAGAGGTTTATAGTTAAACAAGGAAAGGTAATGCTCGTTCAATTTCTGCTTGATTATTGACATAAAAAGTGACACAACTCCAAGGTGAGTTACTTGGTTTATAAGTCATTTTTCTAGGAGTTCTTGGATTTTTTTATGACAATATTGTAATAACTCAACATTCATTTGTATGGGTCTAGATTTAGTAGGAATTTTTTATTCATGAAAGTTTTTTATACAAGGTAAGTTAACAATGTGTTATTTTCATTTCCAAAAGGCATTCGGAATAGAGGGAAAAATATTTTTTTCAATTAATTCTTTGAATTGATTAATTTGATTTTGAATATAGAGATTATTTAATTGTTCTTCAATTCTTTTATGACTTATTTCTTGTTTTAAAAATTATATTTGTTGTGTCTTTTTATTGATAAAATTAATAGTTTTATAGATTGAAAATTTTTGAATAGAATGTATTGTTTTAGTAGATATAGGGTTTACGAAATTAAAAATAATTTCTTGATCTAGGATCTTTGAGACTATTTCTTTTTCATTTATTGAGAAAGGATATAGTTGGGAAAGAAATGGAGTTCTTAGAATTATTTCTTCGTCTAAATCTTTGACTAAAATAAATTTATTTTTAAAACAATAACCTTGGTTACAAATGTGTGCATTTGATAGTTTATAGTGAATCTTTAACCTTTGGTCATCAGCACCATGTGATTTTAGGTTTTTCAAAATATTTGGTAGGTGTTAGTCGTATGCAATTTTGATCGACTTTGGAATCAATCAAAACTTTTGAAGTCACTTGATATTCTTTATTAATAACAAAGTTAATGACAAAATACAATTATTGTAATTGAATCTTGTTGATAATATTAATAAAGGAATCATGGAGAATATTTTCAGGGTGATTTTCAGAAATTGAAGGTTGGTCAATTATTTGTTGAATTTGAAGGAAGAGAAGTTCAAATCTAATTTGAGAATTTTCCTTTTTGATGTTAGAAATTTCTTCTTTTATTGTATTTATTTCTCTTTGAAGGTCTGGAACAATTACTAGTTTTGTTTTGGGTTCAAATTGAGAAAAATATATCTTTAAGGTTGTAGTGTTGAATATTTCTTGTATAATAAGGTCCTTCAATTTCTTAAAGTATTCTTTTTTGGTTTCTAAATCTTCAATTTGACTACTGGCTTAAAAAAAAATCTCTTGATCTTTTAAAATGACATTTATGCCTTTATTGCATGTACATGTTTCTATTTGATTGTACTGGAATAAGAATACTTTTCAGAATCAGTATTATCTGAATTTCCTTGAATTTCAAAAGTTTGATCATAAGAAGATTCTTCCTTTTGATCGGAAGATGATGAGGCATCTGAAGGGTTTAGTAAATTTAATAATTGAATTTTCAAATCTTCTTCTATCTCCAAATTATTAATTTTTCCTTTCATTGGACAGTTAGGGGCTATATGTCCTTTTTGTCTACATTTGTAACAGATAACTTCTCTTCATTTTTTAGTAGGTCTGTTATTTTTATATTTCTTATTTGGTCTAGATTTATAATTTTGTTTATTCTGATTGTTTTGATAATATCCTTGATATGTATAAGGTTTTCGAAAGAATTTTCTTTTATACTTTTTGGGTTGGTTTAGTGGTGAAGGAGCTTGTATTTTTTCATAACCATATTGGGCACAAAAGGATCCAAGCTCTTGTCGTTGTTTGTGGAATTTATTTTTTATGTTTGCTTTTAATTTGAGATCCGTATATAAAGCTAATCCTTCATTATTGATAAAGTTAATTAGGTCACCATAAGTTAAATTATCGAATGGGATTGTTCCTTGAAAGGTTTGTCTAATAGTTCGACGTACTTTTTTAGCGAATAATTTTGGTAATTATGATAGGATTTTTTCTTTCCAGTATTGATTATTGTAATTTGTTCAAGTTAAAACTTTTCTTAGAAAAACATCTTTGTACCATCGAAAATCTTGAAGTTTTGGACAAGTAAGATTTGAAAGGGTTCTCCTATAATGTTTTTTGTAATGGTGTAAATTAAGGTTGCTACAACATCTTGGGTTTGATTTATGCTTATACCACTTTGTTCAACCTTAATGACGGTTAAAATCCGTGCTTTGTCACTTGAGCTGTAACACCCCAAGCGCTAAGGTAATTGATTTTAATCGAATTACTTTCTTTTAGGATTGTAAATGTTTTTTGGATGCAATTTATCTCTTTTAGCTTGGAAGAGAACATTTTATTTTATGGAAAAGAAAAGCAGTGAAAGGAAAAAATGTTTGGAAAACAATAATAATAATAATATGTTTTATTATTATTATTAATTATTATTATTATTATTATTAATTAAAAAAAAAGAAAAGAAATTAGAATTCTTCTCCGCGTGCCCCCCCTTCCCCCACATCTCCTTCTTCTTCTTCCTTTTTCTTCCTCTCTTCTGCCCTAGCCTTCAACCGTCAGCCACATCCCTCTTTCTTTTTCTTTCCATCCGACCAACCCAGTAGACTTCCATCGGCAGCCAACGTCAACCGGTCAAGTCATTTCGTTGAAGTCGTATTATCGCCATCGAGATGGAGTTACGTCACGTCCAATGGCCGTGCAGCGTATAGTCCTTCAGCCGAACCATTCTGGCCACCATCGCATTGCACCGATCGAGCCATCCTGTCCGATAAAAACCCAGCCGAGCCTGCATCCATTGCGCATTGCTCCTCCCTCCTCCGCACCGCCGTGTGTAACCCTCTAACCAATTCACACCGCCATGATGACCACCAACCATTCTGCACTGCCGCTGCACCTTTCGCCTGAAGTCGCCGACCGCCCTAAACGTCTGAACCGCAACTGTCCGTCGAGTTGAAGCCATTGCCGCGTTCTGTTTTGGAGGAGTAAGGACGTCGTCGGTCTTCACCACGATGCTCACATTCTGCACCGCCGCGTCTGTTCGTCGGCAGACTGTGAGGCAACCACGTGCTTCTTCTCTCAAATGCGAAGTGTAAGCCGATCTGCACTCTGCCTTATTGCACGATCTTTTTGTTTAGGTTCGATACTACTATCTCTTTTCTACTGTGAAATCGAAGTGGTTTTGTTGGTAACAAATTAAGGATGGGCTATATTTGTTTTAAAGTTGTTCAGGCGTTGCGGTTGGAATAATTGGCTAATTTTGTTAAATGGTTCTTGAAGGTGTTGAAACTATCGTTGGATCCTTTGAATTCACAATAAATTTGTGAGTTGTTGGAATTGGTTTGATTGGAGAATTTGAATAAAGTGAGGTAAGGGACTTTCTACTGGACTCACCTATAGTTTTGAGTTGATTGACTGTATGCTTATATCTGAACTGAGAAAGGATGTCGGTTATGACATATGCACATGGATTGATGTGGAATGTATACTGTGATTGACTAGAAATATATATATATATATATATACATATGGATGTTGAAATCCTATAAAGTAGGATATGTCGATTGTATGTGTGTCTCTAAACTGAGGATAGATGTCAGAGATTATATGTATATATGTCGAGGTAGACTTGAGATCGAATGTATGTTGTGATTGACTGGAACCATATGTACATATATACTTATGGATGTTAAAAGAGGATGGATGTCAGATTTGATATGTATATATTGAAGTAGATTGGAGATCGAATGTATGCTGTGTTAGATTGAAACTATATATATATATACCTATGGATGTTGAAATGACTGAATTTGCAGATGTTGCTTATGTGAAGTGTGGTAGTGAACTTGTTGGCGGTTGTCTAATCTGGGTGTAAGCTATACCAAAGTATGACTGTGTGCTTGTGAACTGAGGGGATGTTATTTTCATTTGACTTGTTAGACTGTAGTGTTGATATGTTTCTGACTGACTTTGGGTTAAGTTAGCATAAGATGACTGTTAGATGTTATGAAAAGAGTTTTGTGATGAGAATGTTTAACTGTATTATGAATGACTGATAAGATGTTTAGAATGGACCGAGGGGAAAATTATTAGTTTCCTATTTGGTAGTTACCTTGCAGGTGTCCTATGGGATCACCACCTATTGTGCATCCTTCAAGAGCACTAGACTGATGTAGGCATCCTTCGGGAGCACTGGACTGAAATGTGTTTCTGCAGAACACTAGACTGATATGTGTATCCTTCAGAAGCACTAGACTGATATGTGTATCCTTCGGGAACACTAGACTGATATGTGTATCTTTTGGGAACACTAGACTGATTATGTGTATCCTACGGGATCACAAGACTGAGACTGTGCAGGGTACCCCATTAGGAAGTTA
>JBBPDI010037781.1:0-21542 GCA_037974545.1 Cucumis variabilis
TTCAGTTGTTTCATATTTAAAGGTCCCCATCTTGCTAGAAAGTGTCCCAACCGAATAGCCTTCAATGCTTTTCAAGCCACATTAGCCTCATACTAAGATGATAAATTGAGTCAAATTGTAGGAGAAGTTGGCCAGACAGAATAGGGCAAAAATCCTAGAATGGAGACCCTGAAATTTTTGTCATCTCTCTAGAGAAAGGTAGGGGAGACCAGTGGGCCAACGAATAGGGGTCTAATGTATGTGGACTAATGGGTTAACCAAAAACCGTTTAAGAGCACTATGATGGATTCTAGTGTGACCGATAATTTTATAACAGAAGTAGAAGCCAAATGGCTGAATCTTCATTAAGAGAAAGACATGGCAAAGATGAAGGCTGTGAATTTGGGTACCTTACCTATTGTCAGGTTGGTAAAACAAACAATGATAAGGTTGGAAGCAGGGAACGACCTCATAGACTTGGTGGTCGTTAAAATAGATGACTTTGATGTAGTATTGGAAATGGAATTTCTACTCAAACATCAGGTTATACCAATGCCGCTAGCCAAATATCTAGTCATTACTGGATCTACACACACTATTGTACAACCAGATATTCGCCAGCCTGATGGGGTAAAGATGATTTCAATCATGCAACTTAAGAAATCCTTACTCGAGACGAACCAACGTTTATGGCTATTTTGCTATAGTCATTGTAAAGTCAAGGAGAAACAGTCCCCAAAGACATTTTGGATGTCTTAGAGAGGAACATGGATGTGATGCTAGATAGTCTGCCTAAATCGCTGCCTTCGTGAAGAATGATTGATCATTTGATTGAATTAGTACCAAGGGCAAAACCGCCTGCGAAAAATGCTTATCGTGTGGTGCCACCGGAGTTAAGTGAACTTTAGAAACAATTAGATGAGTTATTGAATACAAGATTTATTAGACTTGCGAAAGCTTCGTATGGAGCCCCAGTCCTTTTCTAAAAAAAGATGGATGGAAATTTATGGTTTTGCATCAATTATCGTGCCCTAAAATAGATCACAATTCACAACAGATACCTGCTCCCATAATCACTGACTTGTTTAATCGAGTACATGGGGTAAAATAGTTTTCAAAGCTAGACCTGTGATCCAGTTATTATCAAGGAAGAATTGCTAAAGGAGATGAGCCTAAAATGACCTGTGTCACGAGGTATAAGGCGTTCGAATTCCTTATTATGCCATTTGGCCTTACCAATGTGTTTGCAATTCTTTGTACGTTGATGAACCAGGTCTTCCACGAATACCCAGACAAGTTTGTCATGGTCTATCTAGAAGATATAGTTGTCTATAGCTCCTCGATGGATGAACACAATCGATAAATTTTCTGATTGCCAAGTATGTCAAGAGGTAAAAGTGTTCCTTTGCGCAACAACAAATAAATTTTATGGGTCATGTGATTAAGTGTGGCCAAATTGGCATGGAGGAGGAAAAGGTTGCCACGATACATGATTGGGAGTACCAAAGTAAGTCACAGACTTACGCTCCTTTCTCGAATTAGCTAATTATTACTAGTGATTTATGGAAGGGTTCTCTAAAAGAGCAAGTTCGCTGACCAAGTTATTGAAAAAGTACAGTCCGTGGAGTTGGACTCTCGAATGCCATGTTGTCTTCAATGAGTTGAAGCAAGCTATGATAAGGAGCCAATTCTTGGGATCATCGATGTGACCCAAGTATGCATTGGGCAGTGTTCTTCTGCAGAATGGACACCTCATTTCTTATGAAATTAGAAAGCTCAATACCATAAAAAGGAGGTACACATTGTCTGAAAAGGAGATGCTTGTTGTGGTACATTGTTTGAAGGCTTAGAGACAATATTAACAAGGGTCTACTTTTGTTGTGAAGACAGACAATAGTGTACATGTCATTTCTTTACCCAACAAAAATTGACTTTAAAACTAACAAGGTGGCAAGAATTCCTAGCTAAGTTTGATTTTGAGTGTGAGCATAAGAAAGGGGTGAGCAATCAGGCAGTCGATGCGCTTAGTTGAAGAAACAAACATGTGGCTCTATACATGTTAGCGCACCTTAATGTGAGCCAGATTGATGTCTCATTGTGCGATGTCTTGAGAGAATTCCTATAGAGAGACTCTATCACTCAGAATGTCATGAACTTGCCTCAAGCAGGTAAAACAAGACAGTTTTGATTTGAAGATGGCCTGTTAGTACCAAAGGGGAAGCGACTGTATGTCCTTAGAGAAGGGACTTGAGGAAGAAACTATTACACAAGTGTCATGACACTCTGTGGGCCAGCCACCCCAGATGTAGAGAACATAGGCCTTACTAAAGAATGGCTACTTTTGGCCCAATATGAGAGACGACATCATGTAATACACGAAGACATGTCTTGTTTGCCAATAGGATAAAATTGAGAAAGCAAAAATTTTTGAGCTTCTCGAACCTCTACCAATTCTAACCAGACCATTGGAGAGTATGTCTATGGAATTCATCACCCATCTCCCTAAAGTAGGTGATTATGAGACCATCTTGGTCATGATAGATCGATTTTCAAAATATGCCACTTTTTTCCCACTACCAAGTTGTGTACACCAGAATTGATAACCCAATTTTTCTTGAAACATATTGTCAAGTTACAAAATGTATCGATAAGCATCGTGAGTGACCAAGATGGTAGGTTTATTGGCACTTTTTGGACAGAATTATTCACTTTCTTGGGGACAAGTCTGAATGTGTCCTCAAGTTACCATCTTCAGACAGATGGTCAAACCAAGTTGTTCAACTGTATGCTGGAAGAATTTCTATGCCATTTTGTTAATGCAAGGCACAAGAATTAGGTTGAGTTATTGGATGTAGTCCAATTTTGTTTTAATGCTCAAAAGAGCTCGTCAATTGGGAGAAGTCTGTTTAAGATTGTTTGTGGTAGGCAACATGTATTGCGTACCTCGTTGATCACCTTATGTAGGGAAGAATCCCCAGACTCACAACTTTACTAGGAAATTGAGACGGACAACGGACATTGCTCCAGCCTATCTAAAGAAAGCCACAAAGCGGATGAAGAAGTAGACAGATAAGAAGCGCCGCCATCTTGAGTTTGTGGGGAAAATCAGGTCCTCATTAAACTACAACTGTAACAAATTTAATTTTGGAGACGCAAAGACCAACGCCTCGTGAGAAAATATGAGGGGCCAGTGGAAATGCTGAAAAGGGTAGGAAGTACATCTTACAGAGTGGCGTTGCCCACATTGATGAAAATTCACCCAGTAATTCATGTGAGCATTTTGAAAAAGCCTTGCCATCAAGATCCTGATGACATGTAGCGTAATGTCATAGTCTGACCAACAATCGACCTTAGCCAGAAGAAAGATAAAGAAGTTAAAGAAATCCAAGCTAAACGAGTGAAGAAGGGGCGAAGGCCTACAAGAAGGATCCACGAGTACTTGGTGAAATGGAAGAACTTTTCTATGGAAGAAACTAGTTGGGAACATGTCGAAGACCTAGAAGCTTTGACATAGAAGATAGAGAAGTTCAAGCTTTACCAGTCGATAGAGACGTTAACTATTTAAGTGGAGGAGAATGTAACGATCATACTTGTCCAAGGCGTGTTTGCCTATGGTCGTATGCCAAAATACCCCCAATATATCTTATCTTTATGTCTTGTATATAGTTTAGCTAGTTGTTTTCCTTTTTATGTCAGAAAGCTTGGGTGTGACATTTCGACATTTTCATATGCAAGCCTACAAGAGTTGAAAATCTTCAAAATGTACTATAGAGGAGGCATAGTAGTTGAATTCCCACTTAAGCCTTGTCGCACTCTTTACGATCTAAGCTTTTTGTTGCAATTGACAGTCTTCAATGCTTGTTTTAACAATAATTTCAATAAATTTATTTCTCTCTCACATTTTCTAAAACATTTTCCCAAAAATGTGATAGGACGTTGAATCATGCACTGAGTTTGTTTGTAAATTTTGGATTTTGATTGACTGACTTGTTAACTGGGTCGAACAAGTGTCACATAATCACTCGTCCCAAGTTTGAAAGGTTGTGATTGTGACAAGGAGCAGTTAAATGAAATGTGGAAGGTGCAAAGAATAGTGCTGAGATTTTTTGTGAATCTTTAGCCTACTTTTCTATGGAGGGAGTGGTAAAAAAAGCTTGGTCCTTCGCTTAATGAATATGGGGATGATTTTGGGAAAACACAACTTCTCCTTTTGGATGAATTTAAACCTCTCGTCTGAAATGACTTTATCAAGCTAAACTTCTTTCTGACTTTGAAATCTGGAGCTTGATTTTTCACTGAGGCGGTCCCAGTTGTCAACTCATCTGGAGTTTAATTTTTTAATTGTTTCTTTTTTTTGTTTATGTTGTTGGTGCCGACGTTGTAGTTTCATTGTTGATGAGAAATCTTGCATCATTTAGCTAGACAAACCTGATTTCATTGACTTTGGCTGATCGATGTTCTTGGTTGGTTTTATCTTTCTGGCTTCTTTTCTTATTTTGCATTTCCTCAGAGGCTTAAAAAGAAGTGAATCTATTTGGAAGTGACACCACTAAGCCCAACCTTTCTTTTCTAGGCAAGAAAGCCCTACAAATCAGTCTAGTAGAAAGGGATTCGTGGACAAGAGTCGCAGAAATGGAATAGCTTATATATAGAAATAATTTCCCATTCGCCTTGTTTTTCTTCTTTAAATACTGTAAAGAGTTGGGTAGGGTACTCACTGGCTTCTGCGCTTATTCCTCCTACTTGGGATTTCGTATTGATTTATTGATTTTGAACTTAATAAGGATAAAAAGTCAAGAGTTCCATCCCAGGGGTGTATGAAAAAGTCACACCACTCACTAATTAAATGGTACCCACGTTCAGTCTTTTAAAGCGCTGAGTCGTGAACATGAAAAGCACTGACTTCTATCCTTTTAAAAAAATGTGCTTAGTCTTCTTTCGTAGAAAAATCAAGCTTCAGGTGAGTTGACTTAACCACATATATAAGAAAGAGAGGGGTGTAGCGAGAAGACTAGGAATTGAACTGATAGTTATCTACAATCTCTTGCCACTCTACTTCTTCACTTTTGAGGAAGGGAGAATCATCCATCAAAGTTGTGTTGTGTCAGTCATGTCCTTTGCTTTTTAATGTCTTTCATCTGTTTTGGAGTGGCTAACTAGACCCCGATAGCAATATCGTTAACCCACTTTCTATCAGCCTTTAAGGACTTTTCAAGATAGGATAAGTGAAAATCCACCCCTCCAAAAAAAAACCTACTTCTTATAAGAGAAGTTGAAAGGTAACTTGAAAGTTTACCTCCATAGTCTTGAATCTATGCACAAATACTCCTCGTAAGGACATAAAAGGCTGATTCACTTCGAGGTGCAGCGCAAGCTCAGCAAAAAAGTCGTACCTTTTTTTATTCTTTCTTGATGCTTGAATACAAATTATATAAGATACAGCAAAGAAAGCAGACTTCTCTTTTAACTACAAAGTAATTCAAGGACTTCCAGTTCTTGACCAATAAATGCACTATTGGGATAGAAAATTGCATTTCCTTGATGCAACAACTCTCTATTAGCTACGTAGACTCAACAGTTAGCTATTTTATAAAAACCTTTCTAACTTTTATGGTATCGTATATAAGAGAAAGGTTGCATTTAGGAGTGGTCTTTAAATGGATGGGTCAGACTAGATCTAATGCCGAAGACTCCCTCTAGGCAAGAAATGGTTATGAACTGACAAGGTCAATGCACCCCCTTCTCCTTCCCCTGAACACTTTAGACAAAGAGCGAAAGCCCCTACTTTATGGCCAAAAATCACTCTCTTTCTAAAGTAAGGCTCGATGAAAAAAAGAATTCTTACAGCTAAGTTCACCTCTTTTTTTCTATGTACTATGCAGCATGGTATTCATTCGTTGAAGCCTTTTGCAGCTTAAAGACCACTCCTCACTTAGGCCAACAAGATATAAAATCAAGAGAAATTGAGAAGACTAAGTAGCACTTTCTTTCCCCAAAGAAGGCTCTAGCAACTTGACTAACCCTAGCTAGATTACCAAATCCCATGGAATCTACTCCTATTGGCCAACCCACCAAGATCAGTTATGTTAACCAAAGCAAAGTCAAGGTAAACCAAAGCAATGCCTTATCCAAGCGTCTTGCCAATTCCCAAATCAGTGTAGACTTGCTTCGTATAGGCTAGACAAGCTAGGTTCACGCTTTCAAGCCATAACTAGTCTTCTTCTTACTGGCCATTACTAATAATATAAGACGAACTAGTACCCACTAGTAGGTACTGCCTTCCTCCAAAAGATAGGGGTTCAATAGCTGCTAATTCTGTCATAGCTTCTTTAACTCCCCCAGGGACCACAGAGCAGTAGCAGGAATAGGTCTACTAGGCCTTGAGTCAGGTTTGAACTCCTTTCCCCCTTCTTTTTGGTTCTACCTTTAAGAGGCCTTACGAGGGAGATTTTCCACTGTCAATATTCTTTGAACCTTGGTCTCTACGATTGCCTGACTTAAAGAATTCACTCTTTTCTTTAATCTGTAAGATTATGTCTCTAATTCACTCTAACTCTCTCTTGATTTTGGGTCGAAAGATACTTTTTCATTGATATCTTGGTGGTTATTCCTACAAAAGAAAAACGCTAGACTCCGCTTGCTTTTCCTTATATATTAGGATCCAGTTACAGTATAAGACGGGAGCCTGCTTAGTGGAAACAAAATGGCAAGCTGACTCTTTTGCTTGACGCCTTAGAGAGGCTTTTGTCTTCTTCATTGAAATATGCAAGCCATTTGAACTAAGATGGATTTCTAGATCTAGCCCTCTTCCTTTAAAGGCTTAACACTACGAAAAGAAAAGAGAAGATATTGTTATATATTGTTCACTGAAGAAGAAATTGACTTTAAGAGCGGATCCAATTTCAAATACTAAATCACGTCTTGAGTTCCAGTCTCCCAGTGGTGAGATGGTAAAGGGCAATGATCAGTTCTGGCAAGGAGAAAAGTTCTTGAAGACTTCCATTGGGACTACCAATTACAACTGAAAGTAACTAAGGTTCACTGCTACATTCAAGGAAGGCTCAAAGTCAGGCTTTAGGATTACGTACACTATAATAACTTGTAGCAGAAGATTTTAGTAAGTTTCTGGCAAAGAACAAAGAGCATCAGCCTTCATCTAAACCTGCTCTTTTCACGAATGCCTTTCAAAATACCTTGATAGTGGACTTGGATATAATGCCTATAAGGATGAAGTAATCTATCTTGTTGGTCTTAGAATATATCATGGTAGGGAATTTGTTTCGTCTGTAGGCTAGGATAGCCACATCATCTATTATTCATGAAGTGGATGCATTGATCGAATAGATGACTAAGGCTAAAAACTGATATAGATAGTCATATTGGCTTCTCGCACAGTCAGGCTTTGACTTTTCTTCTCCTCCTCCACTTCAAAGCTTTCCTAAAACTTATGAAAGAACAGCAGCTCACTCGGTCGTTAAAAAATGAGTAAGCGATAGATATACTTTCGATCAACCTTGGAAGAAGAAGAAAAGGTGGGAATCGGTACACTTAAAGTACGACAGTATGCGAGGAGCAAGACAGTGTGCAATCAATAAATATGAAGAAGCACGCTCACTCTAAGTACAGTAAGCAAGCAGAGAGCTTCTTTCATTATCGTTAATGAGTGGAAGTATTCGTCCAACTATTTCTTTGATTTGGAGCTTTCTCATATTCATTCACCCTCCTAATTGAACCTAAGGCTCTATTGAGGCACATTTATTTAAGAAAAGAAGGAAAATAGTACAAAAAGGAGAATAAATGGCCTTTAGCTTTAAAGTCAGCTGATCCAAAGGACTGACTGAAGAAGTGCAAAGAATATTGCGTTGAGTTTGCCTTCCACTAAAAAACTGATTAATGGAACGAAAAACATTGTTGTAGGTTGCTTAAAGCTGCAGATGAAGGAAGAAGAACTTACTAGGCAATTGATAACTCGACGTCTCGTCAATTTGAACCTTTGGTTGATCCAGAGTGCTACAAAACCTTTCTCCTCTATTCAGTCCTATGGGAAAGCAAAAACCTACCTTTCTCGGCTTCTTCTTCCCCTCTTAAAGTGAGATTGGTCCCATTTTAAGTTCACTCTTGCAGGCTAAATTGACTCTAGATGCTATAAAGCTTACTCTGCTTTTGCTATATAGGAATACCATCACTCAGGAAATGGTTGAGTCTTACTAAACTGCACTTGTCACAATGAAAGACACCTATCCTTGACTGGAGAGTAGCTTTATATCCTCCTTTCTCCTCAGCTTCTACACCTTGCTAGAGCCTTGATCCTCATATGTCTTCCTCTTCTTTATGTTCCAAGTCAGACTCTACCGACGACCAGTTGAGCCATACCCTTTCGTATTCATAGAATACTGATACATGGGCACATATCCTTTTCCTAAAGTTGAGCCACTATTTTTCTCTTGTGCCACAAAAGGAGAATATTGAGAAAAATCAGGTTTGGGGATAGCTGATTCTTAGAGTTCCCTTTTTGCTTCTACCTAAATTGGGAATTCCCTTGCTCCCTCAACTAGAAGAACCGACAGTTACTTCTTCTCGAGCTATTTTGTTCCATTATCAATGAATTCAGCCTACTCTTTAATAATTCCAAGGTTAGCTGTAGCTAGCCATGTACCCTCTTTTAGTATTGGGTGTCTTCTTTCCTGGGACTGAGAATTTCGATAAAGAGATTCTTACTTAGTCATATCCATATTAATAATACCTTTCTTCATAATTCCAACACAGAAAGAATAAAAGCTACTGTCACTTCCTCAACCGATGATGACTCATCCAGTGAATTCGTGAAAGAAGTTGTAGACCTATGGTTATCCATTCAGATCCTAATTAATATAGTGATTACTTTCGTGCTAGTCCTGGGGATCATCTATCCTATCCTTTCCAAGTTCAACTGAGAATGACCTTTCTGATTCAAGATCTAATTACCTTGATTCTAGAAGTTTGATTAATTCTCGATGGGGCTTTGGATGAAATCGTTTTTGAACCTTTATTACCTAGCTTACTCGAACTAAGTTACAATATTCTTTGCACCACGAAGTGGGCCATGATCTTTGCTTCTCACCTAAATTGTAATATCCTGCCCCGCATATTGAATTCTGCCTTTGGACTAATCTTGGAAATCTTCTTTGAACCTTGGATAAAATCACTTTGCTCCATCTGAGCAATCCAACTAATGAATGAAACTTGGCCTAAGGGGGAGCTTCTTCTTAGACTTTTGGCCGAGCTATTGCTTTTCCAACCTATGAAACGCATGAAAGAACTAAAACTGCACTTGCTCTTGATGCCAAGGACTAATGCAACTTCTCTAACCTTTCTTCCGTCCAAGACAGATTCCGATCCTGCAACTTTCTTCTTCTTGTCTTTCATTCATGGGTTCAGGTTTACAAAGGTCTCAATCACGGAATCTAATAAGAGTAGATATTTATTTGAATAGCTTTACAGCAAGACCAACTACTACAGTCACAGCTACTAAACAAAGAGATAATCTCGCCGACCCTACCATTAGAATAGGGGACCCTTTTTTAAGGTCAATTTGGTCTACCCTCTCTTCTTCCTTTTGAGAAATCTGCTTTCCATCTCCCCTATTGCAAAATTGCATGTAAATAGTTGGTCAAATCTCAACACCTAATATTCCACTAACAATTAGTGGAACTTATTGGGTTAGGTGTCTACATCTCATGTAGCCACATGTCCTACTAAGTGTTGGTGGGATTATCCAACAAAATGTTGGATTGTCCAAGGGTAATATAACCATTTGACCTTACAAATCAAAGTCAAACTTTGACCTTTTCAAGTCAAAAGTTAGCATTTTGACTTTTTATCATTTTATTCGTCTTGATTGATTTTGACCTTATGAGCATGAATCCATATTCATTTTTCTAAAATTCAGATCACATTTGAATATAAAACTGATCAAAGTTTGACTTTTCAAAATAAAAAAATCAACATTTTGACTTTTTACAACTTTGACCATTTTCATCAATTTCGAGCTTTTGAATATGAATCCACATTCATATTTTAAATATTTAAAACAAATTTAAATATAAAGCTCGATACCAAACTTATAATTGACGACTATATCACATATATTCATTGATTTTCTATTTTTACCTAATTCGAACAATTTGAATTATTCCAACATATTGTTCTAAGTTAATTCCATATGAGCTAGCAGGAAAACCTAATGGACCTATAGATCATGGGCTCTAATCATATGAGATTAACTGGCTAAATCCTTTTAGATCGAGCTAATCAACATTCGTTAACTAACAGATCATTCCACTCAAGTTTTGTAGTTGCAGTCCCCTCACTATAGATATATTTCTGTCCATCTGATATAACCATAATCAGTAAGTTAATCATTCATAGGTTGTTCATAATCTCGGCTGGGTCAAAGTATTATTTTATCCACGAGATTACATCTTGCTCCTTAAGTTCCACTGATCCACTGTTAAACAATTAGTTTAAGATCCAACCTATTAACCGAATCCCTCTTAGGCCAATGAGAGGGTGGGGCTCCTTGTTCAAGACTTGGATTCAGTCTTTAAGTGAACAACTTATCTACTAACCCTAAAATGGGTAGGAATGAATTTCGTCTTGCACCCTATGGACCTAGCCATCTACTTGACCTTACCCTTGAAATGTGAGCCTTATTAGACCAGCGTCGTTGAGCTGTCCTCACCTATGCAGATCTAAAGATAATTTTGTGTAAACAGAAGTTCATAGTTAGCTCAAGATTAAGATTAAATTACCTAGGTCATCAATAATTCAAATAGTCAGTTTTATAAAGTCAACGGTGTTATACCTTAAAAGTGACTATTCCATCGTTGCAATCTTATGTAAACTTTTTACATGGAATGCCCCCACTTCCATGTCTCTACATAAACGATTCAGAATCACATCGTTTGTACTAACTATAAAGCGGGCCACATCCATAGTGTCCCTAGAATAAAGTGCCCAACCTTATTCATACACTATAGACCATTTGGGCTATGTACTTGAACTTGATTAGCGTGTATGTCTCTACATAAAGTTCAAGTCTACAGTAGATAGCATCGAGATCTTAGTTTATTGGATTCAAGATTATAGTATTCTATTTTCACTAATAAGTCCTCTATAACCACTTTATTGAATAAAATATGATTTTAAGCTACAAACTACGAGTTTTAGGACATAAATTCCAACAAACTCTCAATTAGACTAAAACTCCTTGTGGGATAAAAAAAAAGGTTGAATGTAATCATGAGAGAATTCCTCATATGAGTACAATAAACTAGAGCATACACCCAAATACTCTCCCACTTGTCCTAGTGTAAAAACTTCGTAGACATAAACTATTTAGGTGACCTTCAAACACTTTAGTCATGAAGGACTTTGTAAACCAATAAATAGCTATGAATTTGCTCAACAAGTATCAAGGTTACTATAATGCTACGATGCACAATTACTCATATAAAATAGTACAAGTTTACTTTACGCTTCTTCACACTACTCTTCAATATAGAATGAATACTGATTCCGATGTAGACTATCTAGCATCTTTGAAAATCAGAATTAGTGTATCCAGTAAGGATTAGATCATTCTTTTGATTTCTTAAACAATTTTAGAATATACTTAATGCCAATCCATCCCTTTTGGAATCCTGCATTTTATATCTAGACAACATTTTGTATATATAAAATGCTTGAGGCTGGCTAGTATTTTGTTCTTGTTGTTCCAAACAATTTGGATCTAGAGAACACATTGCGCATTTCCAAATCTTTTATTTGAAATTGTATAGATAGTCATTTCTTGACGTCAAATAGATAATCTACATCATTCATTGTCTTTTTATAAGACAATGGATTCTCTAATCCACCATCAAGTATAACGATTTTATTTTCGACAAAACCAGGTAATGGTCAGACTAATGAACAACCCTCTCACTACTTTGGGGCACTCTCAACTCTTGAGAAGGATGTGACTCACCAGGTTCCCTAGTTTTATCAACTACTTTAGTAGATGAACTAAATTTATCTATAACGTCTTTAGAAATCCCATTTAATACTAATATACTACGTGGTTTGATGATTTCTTACGAGGTTTTCCTCTAAGAATTTGTCGATACAAATTCCTTATTTTCTTGAGGATCAAAGTACAAAGCTCATCATAAAGTAAACCATGTCCAACGAGGTTCAGTTTCTTCTTTCTTATACATCATTCTGCCTAAACAGACTAGATGCAGAGAGTTGTGATTGGATTCTGTGTTCTATCAAATAGTCTTGGAATCTTAAGTCCACATACTCTCCACCTCGATTTGATTAGAATGTCTTTACTCTTTTACCTTATTGATTCTCAACTATAGTTTTTTATTCTCTGAACTTTTCAAGAGAATCAGACTTTTGATACAATAAGTAAACCTGACCAATCCTTGAATAATTACCAATAAAATTGATAAAATATCCATACCCTCCTTGAACTTTGACATTCATTGGTCCACAGAGGTTGAAATATTTGAGCTTTAAAGTTATTTTAGTTCTAAGATTTTTTCCAATAAAATATCTCTTGGTCATTATTCCTTTTAAGACAAGACTTACATGAAGTTAAAAAGTTATCTTCTAACTAATTTAGAAGTCTACTCTTAAGCAATCTCATAATCGCATTGAGATTTATGTGACTGAATCTTACGTATCATATATAGGTATTAAAAGAAACATTTTTTTTTCTTTTATGCTAAACATTTCAGTAATAAAGACATATTCTACTTCATTTAGTCTAAACTTATATAAGTTGTTTAACAGAACCAAACTGAATACATTTTATAGAAAAAAATGAACACTTCATTGATTTAAAAAATATATTATGTACATTTGTTCCGAAATACAAGAAATAGATCTCAAAAACCTTAACTTTTGAGAAGCATACAAAATATTTTAAAGTATTATATATCTATCTAAACAACGTCAGATCTTCTACTGCTTCAGTAGAGACAACCTCTTTTGTTCCAAACTTTGAGGATGATCTCGCCTTTTACAAGCTTTTCAAGAACTAGTTTCTTGAAATAAGAAGTAAATATGATTAGTGACTCTTGAATCTAGTATTCAGGTTTAGGTATCATATTCTCCTAAGCATGTTTCAACAGCTAGTAAATCATATTTACCTTGTGTTTCCTTCTCAGCTTTCTTCTCAGCAAGGTATTTTGGACAATTTCTTAACCAATGCCCATCTTGGTTGTAGTAGTAACATTTACCTTTAGCAAATTTCTTTCCCTTACTATTATTTAGAGTCTTTCCATTTCCTTTCTTCTTCATTTGTGAAGGTCCAACTCTAGTCTTAGAGGACGATCCTCCCACTAACTCTTTCTCTGTGGTAGCAACATTTTTTCCACTTCTTTCTCCTTACCCATGGAAAGGTTCTGGAAACATTGAAGCTCATTCAGAAGGATAGTTAGAGTGAACTCTATTTTATTCAGAGATGCGTTCGTCTGAAATGGTACAAAACTCTTCGAAAGAGACTCTAAAAGAAAGCTCACATGATTTGTCTCATCGATGGGACCACCATTTACTTTAGCGATATTGAAGTGTATCATCATGTCCAGGACATGTTCTCTAAAGAGGCCATTTCCTTCATTCGCTTGGTGTAAATATGTTTAATTGTTTCGTGTTTGAAGGACTATGAAGGCTGACCAAACATCTCCCTCAATGAATCTATAATCTTTTTAGTCGTGGCTAAGGATTCATGTTTCTTTGCAGAAACATCAAACATGATAGAAAGAATATATACACGAGTCTTTTCATTGGCTTTGACTCATCGATCATATGCTTCTCGAACATTTCGGTTATCATTTGAGGTAGGGGCTTGAGGACGTTCCTCAGTTAAGACAAACATTAAATCATCTACAACTAGTATTGTATTTAGGTTTGATTTCTAAGTCGCATAATTCTCACCTTTAAGTTTCTTAGAAGCTAAGAGTTTTACTATAGAGCTATTCATGCTAAAAAATAAAACATACTCTATTTAGTGAAAAACTATAAACTTTTAAGAACCAATAAATTTAGCAAATATTAATAATGTATCAATCATTATTATGTTTTGCAATGATATTTCAAAGGTTTAGAATAACCTCTACCGAGGGGTAGTTAATTACTCCTCCTTTGAACCAAGACAATCCTAACCAAATGCTAACTCCTGAATATCTCATATTCCTATAGCACTTAGTTATCACTTCTTCGATCAAGAATATACTAACAATTTAATAATTTTTGTAAGTGTAACCCTCCATTTTCAGATCTTAGAGATAAGAATCATTATGCTCCCAAAAGTGGAAAGACAATATGAAAAACAACCTAAGAGGCCTTATCTAAATTTGGAGCAATATGAAAAACAATCTAAGAGACCTTATTTAAATTTGGAGTTTGCAGTGTTCTGAATCCTATAATACAACCCTCCGAAGGGAATATCACTCCAGGGTATACAGGCAGGCACGTTCTAGGAGTCTCATAGTGTGACCCAATGGAAGAGACCGTAGGATTTGTTGTCACATATCCCTCACCCATTTACTATGAACTACTTTCCCTATTCACCTTGATATTGATCCATGCAAACACTCTTCGAAGGGAGTCCGCTCCTATGCATGACCCAAAGCCCTACATGGATCTCACAGTATAAACTCTTAAGGACGTTAGAGCTAAAAATATGTTATTTTTCTCTAGCTGAAGTGTCCTATGATGATCTTTAAAGGGTACTGAGGAAAACAAATAGGATCATATTTAGGCTAACTTCAACATATCCAAAGTTTAAATGAAACATCCAGCATAACCATTAATAACTAGGTTAACTACGATGTTTAAGTGATAAACCAGTTTTAGTACCTCACATCTCTTACGCATGCTCATAAAACTAGGTTAACTAGGCTCAAGAATTGATTACGATCTCCAAGTAGTAAATGTTCCATAAACCTTCAACTTAAGAACCTCCAACCTTAGTCATCTTATCTGACTTGTTGACAAGATCGAATCATGTGAGCTTCTTGTAACTAGTTTTACAAGATATCGACCTAATTCTATGAAAGATTTGGTTGATATGTTTAATCCAGGTGAGCATGCATATTCTCTTTGTTATAGATTTTAAAAATCTAATTTATTTTATAACACTTCTAAAAACTTCTGACAATTTCTATAACATTCATCTAACAATACATAACCATTATATAAACCAATCAATTAATATGAATTTTAATTTATTTAACTTTTAATTAAATCATATTTAATTAAATTTAAATAAATTAATAATTAATTAATTAATTTCATTAAATCATATTTAATTAAAATTAACTTAATTAATTTCCATATTAATCAATTAACATGCATACTATACATTATAACCATTATAACATACTTTCAATACATGAACATGTTAACCTATGGTGGAATTTTAAAACTACATGACATACATTATGCACATAAAATTTAATTTACTTAAAACATACATCACATGCATAATTAATTAAAAAAACACCATAAAATAGACTGATTTTGACTTCTAAATTAAGATAAAAACTAAATTATTACATTAATAATTTGGTGAAGTACATTATAGCTGCTCCCGTACCACTCAAACCAGCTGGAAAAACACCAAAAACTACTTGAACCGACTCATAAAACCCATGAACTAGTCCAAGACCCCAACCATTAGGCTTCAGGCGTATGTGGGTCAATAACGGGTCAGGGCAGAGCGCACGGGCGCAGGCAAAAAATCAGGTCAGACATGGGAATTGGTTGCAAGAAGATGGGTCACGCGCGATGTGGGCTAACCAGGCAAGATAGGCCAGGGCAAAACTCGAAACACGTTTGGGCCAAGAAAACAAGCGCAAGTGGGTCGTACGGGTGCAGCTGGGTTGCGAACTGGGTCAAAAACTGGATTTTTGGGTCTTACGCTAGGTCTGATGGCCAATTTGGGTCTGTCCTCCAATTTTCTTCAAAATTTTCAGCTTTTCCCTCTCCCGGTTGATGAAAATAAAACCTAATTTCAACTCTAGTCACTCATTAAATTTACAAACTCTTTGCAACAATAAATTAAGTATAAACTAGGCTAGTTATAATAATTAAAACAAATAAAAATCTATTTTAGGACAAAAACCATAAACTATCTATTTTAGTTCAAACCATAATTTATCAAATAAATTGACACACCTACCATATGCAATAGAGTAAAATTAGCATGCTCGGATACCACGTGATAGAAAACATACAAACACAGCAAAACAACAGATCAATTCTACTCTAATTGCATCTAAACTTTTTAGAGATTAACATGTAAAACAACCTTAATTCAATGAAATTAGGGTTAATAAAAGCCATACCTTTGAAGCTTTCCAAAATCCTCGATATCTCTTCACTTACTCAAACCGAGACCACCACTAGAGCTAACCTGCTATTCTTCAGACTTAGAATCTGGTTGTGGGATCCAAATAGGTGAAGAAAATTGAGAGAGATGGAATTTTAAGGTGAAATAAAATAGGGTTGAAATTTTGGGAAAAAAATAAATATTTAGTAATTGAAAATTACTAAAAATGGCAAAAGTTTTTAATACATTTGAAAACAACCCTATTTCTAACCTAATCACATGCAAAATTGTATGTAAATAGTTCATCAAATCTTAACATCTAATATTCCACTAACAATTAGGAAAACTTAGTAGGCTAGATTTCTGCATCTCATGTAGCCACATGTTCCACTAAGTGTTACTGGGATTATCCAACAAAATATTGGATTGTCCAAGGATAATATGGTCCTTTGACCTCTCAAGTCAAAGTCAAACTTTGACTTTTACATGTCAAAAGTCAACATTTTGATTTTTTACCATTTTATTCATCTTGACTAATTTCGAAATCTTGAGCATGAACCCACATTCATTTTTCCAAAATTCAAATCACATTTGAATATAAAGTTGGTCAAAGTTTGACTTTTCAAAGTAAAAAAATTAACATTTTGACTTTTTACAACTTTGACATCAATTTTGAGCTTTTAAATATGAATCTGTATTCATATTTTTAATATTTAAATCACATTTAAACATAAAGCTCTATATCAAACTTATAACTGACGACTATATCACATATATTCGTCGGTTTCTCTCTTTACCTAATTTTAACAATTTGAATTATTCCAACATATTGTTCTAATTAATTCTATATGAGGTAGAAAGAGAACCTTGTGGGCCTATAGATCATGGGCTCTAACGATCCGAGATTAACTGGCTAAACCCTTTTTGACTGAGCTAATCGACATTCGTTAACTGATGGGTCATTCCACTAAAGTTTCGTAGTTGCACTCTCCTCACTATAGATATATTTTTGTTCATTTGATATAGCCATAATCAGTATGTTAATCCTTTACAGTTTGTTCATAATCTCGGTTAGGTCAAAATACTACTTTACCCCCAAGATTACATCTTGCTCATTAAGTCTCACTGATCCACTATTGAACAATTGATTTACTGTCTAACCTATAAATCGAATCCCTCTTGGACCAATGAGAAGGTGGGACTCCTTGTTCAAGAATTAGATTCAGTTCTTAAGTGAATAACTTATCTACTAACCCTAAAATGGGTAGGAGTGAATTTCGTCTTGCACCATATGTCCCTAACTATCCACCCGACCTTACCCTTAAAATGGGAGGCTTATTGGGACATGTTGTTGACTACCCTCACCTATGCAGATCTAAGGATAGTTTTGTGGGAAAAGAAGTTCATTGTTAACTTAGGATTAAGATTAAGTTACCTAGGTCATCAATAATCGAAATAGTCAATTTTATACAGTCAACGGTGTTATACCCTAAAAGTGACTATTCCATGGTTCTAGTCTTATGTAAACCCTTTACATTGGATGCCCCCACTTTCATGTTCCTACATAAATGATTCAGAATCACATCGTTGTTACTAACTATAAAGCGGGCCACATCCATAATGTCCCCAAAATAAGGCGCCCAACCTTATTCATACACTATAGACCATTTGGGTTATGTACTTGAACTTGATCCACTTTTATGTCTCTACATAAAGTTCAAGTCTACACTAGATTGCAATGGGATATTCGTTTATTGGATTCAAGATCATAGTATTCTATTTTCACTAATAAGCCTCAATAACCACTTTATTGAATATAACATAATCTTAAACTACAAACTACGAGTTTTAGGACATAAATTTCAATAAAAGTCATATTCTATTTAATAAAGTTGTTATCGAGGAATTATTAGTGAAATTGAATATTATAATCTTGAATCCAATAAGCTAAGGTTTCGAAGCTATCTTAAGTAAACTTGAACTTTATGTGGAGACAAACATGTATCAAGTTTGAGTATATAGCCTAAATGTTTGTAGTACATGAGTAAGGTTAAGTGCTATATCTTAGGGACACTATGGATACGACCTACTCTATAGTTAGTACAAATGACATGATCCTAAATCGTTCATGTGGAGACTTGAAAGTGAGGGCATCCTATCTAAAGAGTTTACATAAGACTGAAACCATGAAATAGTCACTTTTACATTATAATACCGTTGACTATATGAAACTAATTATTTTAATTATCAATGATCTACGTGACTTAATCTTAATTCTGAGCTAACTATGAATCCCTATTAACATGGGATTGTCCTTAGATCTGTATAGGTGAGGACAACTCAACATAGTTGGCCTAATAAGTCTCCAATTTAAGAGGTAAGACCGGGTGGATAGCTGAGGACATAGGATGCAAGACGAAATTCACTCTTGCACATTATAAGGTAATTAATTGATAAGTTGTTCCTTTAAAGACTAAATCCTGGTCTTGAACAAGGAACTCCACCCTTTTATTCACCAAAGAGGAATTCAGTTTATAGGTTGGACCTTAAACCAATTGTTCAATAGTGGATCAATTAGACTTAAGGAGCAAGATGTAATCTCGGGAGTAAACACTATTTTGTACTAACAAAGATTACAAACAACCTATGAAGGATTAACTTACTGATTATGGTTATATCAGATGGACACAAATACATCTATAGTTAGGAGAGTGAAACTACGAGACTTTAATAGAGTGTTCCATTAATTAACGAATGTAGATTAGCTCAATCTAAAAAGGTTTAGCCCATTAATCTTAGATTGCTAGAGCTCATGATCTATAAGTCCCTTAGGTTCCCCCGCTAGCTCATATGAGATTAGCTTAGAATAGTATGTTGGATCAATTTAGAGATAGAGCTTTATATTTAAATATAAAAAATATGAATGCAAATTCACATTCGAAAGCTCTGAATTTATAGAAATGGCAAATTTGTAAAAGCCAAAGAGTTTACTTTTGAATTTGAAAGGTCAAACTTTGATAGACAATATATTTGAAAGGTCAAAATTAGTCAAGATAGATAAAATGTTAAAAAGTCAAAATGTTGACTTTTGACTTTGACTTGAATGGTGAACGATCATTTTTCCCTTTGACTAATGTTACTAGAAAAATCCAACATTTTGTTGGATAATTCTATTAACTCCTAGTGGACTATGTGGATGTATGAGATGCTGACCAATCCCACTAATGGTTAGTGGAATGTGAGGTGTTGGGATTTGGTGAACTAATTACATGCATCTATTTAAAGACTTCCTTGCTATTGTGCAAAAAAAAAAAAAAAATGTCTTTTTTGTCTTTTTTCCTTGAAATTATTTGTTTTTTCTCTCCCAACTCTCAACTCTAAGTCCAACCTCTAAATTCCATCTCGCTCTCTTTCAAATCCTTCACTCATCGCGTCCTATAACCTGGTTCAAAGTTTAGAGAATGACACAAGTCAACACTAGTGGTGGTTTAGCTCATGTTTGTGTGAAGACTATTGATGACGTGTAGAAATGTCTTGTATTATAGCCCTTTTATTATAATAATGGGATCAAAACACATAAGAAGATGATCAGAACACGTGACTCATGTTGTAATTTCATAAATATTTAGAAATATAACTTACATAAGTATCATACATGTTTTATACGATTATCATGTTTAAACACATGATAAGTGAGAAAAGAAGAAAAGAGCAAATCACATAGGACATCTTGCGCAAAGTCTACACAATGGGAACTAGCTTGGTGATAATAACCTTAAGCAAGAAACCACGACATCACGCAAGGAAAGCTCACTAGAAAACAAGGATGGTAGTTGGAGTGATGTGACTTCACAAGTCCAGATGTTAGCACTGACACACTCAAAGGAGTAGAAGTTTCACACCGAAAAGCAGCCTATACAAGCACTTCATCCTCACCAAGAGAAGGAGGTCTGAATGGACCATGAGAATAGGTCATTTGAAGGAGAAATTTCAAGCAAGAGAAGAATCATTCCCCCGTTTTCCCCATAACTTGTAGTATCTTCCATTCTCCTTCCTCTCCATTTTTACACTTCATTGTAATATATATGATGTTTATTTTCTATAGTGGATAAAAGCTTATATTCTTTATACATATATTGCATGTTTACACCTTGTCAATCATTCGTTTCTTGACTTCTCACATGTCAATGTATTATCAGTAGTTAGAGTTGTGATAGGTTTTTGATAAGAAGTCTAGCTTATAAACTTGTCGCATTATTGGAGCTATATTCATCATGTGGCCTGTGTCAATCATCAACTACTCGAGGGGGTAAGTACCAAGGATAGGGCTAATGCATGTAAGGAGGAGTTTGACTACAAACTTCACCTTAGCAAGGTAACTTCCAACATTTGTACACCAAAAGGTGAACAAGTACAGACATTAGGAGCTGAGAGGTTGTCGTTCTTAAACGAGAAGTCCTATAAGTATTATAAGTCAAGTCTTCTAAATAAAGTTTTCCTAATCAAGCACAATCATTTGCATCCCAAGAAGTGAGCAACTGTGGCCTCTAAACACTTCGAGAGAAAATCACCTTGATCATGAGCTGATTATGTAAGTTATATCGCATCAAGCATCTTACATTATTTAATCACCTAATAATGCATAGACCTTCCTTCACCCTTTTTCTCACATACAAGTTAGTTCATTCAATCTCCCACCTTGCCATAATATATTCTTTATGCATGAGTCTCTAGCTGTAGATAAGTAGTTTAAAGTTATCTTTATATTCTTTCTACTTGATTGTCATAACGCCTAAATGATTAGTAAACCCTAGAACTAACATCTGTAAACAATTTCCTGTGTTCGACCCTGGATCACTCAGGTAAACCTACTATTTTGCTTGCACTTGGGCAAGCAGTAGGAAAACTTATATTCAACGAGGACTTATGCATCACAAGATGAAGAGGCACATAGTGGAAATCTTACGTGCTATGATCATGACCCATGACTCATCGCCTAGAATTGATGCATGCTATACAGAGAGTTATGGTGAGCACATTATGCTCAATGACCTAACTTAGTGATGTATTGCAATTGTGTTGTATACACACAAAATTATTAAATCTAAACCAGCAACCTGTTAGAATTTATGTCCTAAAACTCGTAGATTGTAAATATAATCCATTGATCGTTATTAATAAAGTGTTATTATTGTAATAA
>JBBPDI010037964.1:0-21524 GCA_037974545.1 Cucumis variabilis
TTAGGAATTATGTTGATCAAGGATATATAGAAATTAAACTAGGGTCCATTTGGAATTGGGTAGCTTTTATACTAATTGCTGGTAACTGTGTTTTAAAAGCACTGATTATTATATGAAGCAAATTAGTATTTGAAGCCGTTAATAGTATTTGATATATTCAAACCAAATTTGTTGTGACTTAACTATAAGGATAGAATAGATATTATTTAATTACTTGTATAAAATTTTATATATTAAATATATATACACACATAAATTAAACTACATTGTGATAAATTAGTGCAGATATCTACTATTGACAACGTATTAATAGCAAATAGACAAAAAATATTAATATTAGTAACAAGTTTTATTTCAAATAATAATAGCTTTCAAAATCAATGAAAAACTTGTATGATAAGATATTAATGGCAAGTTAAAAAATTCTATTAAAAATTGTATTAGGAGATTGCTTAGCAAATAAAAAATATTAACAAAACATATCCAAATTATAGTAGATTTCTAAATCAGTAAAGATCTCATATGACAAGATATGAATGAAAAATAAATTAACAAAAACTAATTAACAAAAAAACTAATTGTAGTAGGATATTGCTAAAGAGATAAACAAACAACAAAATGCTTCAAACCCACGAGTGAGAGATGAATGAACTATTGTAGTACCTCCCTACCAAATAATTTTTTTTTCTCAACGTATTTATAACAAATAATGTAATTCAATTTATTTGAGATAATTCTACATAAATAATACTGCAAATGTCTTTAACATAAAATTAAAAGTTATACCGTTACAAAAATCACCTGATAACAATTTGGATGAAAAAAATGAGAGAGGAAAAAGAAAATGACAACCAAAGAAAAAGAAGATTGAACAAAAGAAAGTAAAAAAAGAAAAAGTAATCAAACTGAATTGATTATTTAGAGTAATTTCTTTTTTCTTTTAAAAATTTAACCTTTTAAAAGGTGCTTGATTATTTGAGAATCTAAAATGAAAAAGCCGTATTAGGTGCTTTTAAATATTCAAAATTTTGGATTCTATTAAATTTTGTTATAGCTCGTAAATATTTTAATTTATTTTTTTAATTTTAAAAATGCCCCAAATCTAAATTTACCAAAGGTATAAAACGGTTAATATTCACTATCAGAAATAGGAAGGTCTTCTGATGCCGAAAAGCGTCGGCATATATACCCAAATGTTCCGACGATATGGCGTCATTGAGAAGCAAGTTGGGAGTACTGTGTTGGGGGAGGAATTCCCAATGCACGTATGAAAACGGGTCAAGAATTCCTTACTCCCAACGTTGCGATTCTCGACAGATGGAGCACGTCGGAAAAAGATAACTCCTAACGTGCTCATTTCAGAGTCAGAAGTAAGGAATGCCCGACACTGTGCGTAAACGTCAGGGAAGGTTACTAATTGTATTTTTCAATTATTATGTTCAATTTTCTTTTATTCTGTAGTACTTTTTTGAGTTTCAATTCAATTTAAATTTAATAAAATTTTCAAACATAACAAACACAAAATTAATAAATGCATTGCAATACCAAATTGTCATTTATAAAATTAGAATATAATTCCAACTATTTGATCAAGTACAAATTGTTTGAAACAATTACATAAAAAAGAAAAAAAACACATCATCTCTCATCACTCCGGACATCATCTTCGAACAAGTCCACACCTACAATAACGTGAAAGTAAAGTACATTATTTAAAGTTCAATGAAATCAAAATGTATGGATATGCCAAAAACCAAAACTTAGAACAAACGGTAATCAAAGTACAACCCCTAATCAAACTTCCACTCTTTCAACTTACGAACAAACAATAATCAAACTACAACCCTTAAGTACCCGATTTCTCAAATTCCACTAAACTTACACATACACTCACTTCAACGTGCCACCCAATATAACAACTATATTGAAACCTGGTTAACCCCCTACCCCCCTTAAACTCAATCCATGATGTAACTATCCAAAACAACCCGACCTCTTAACTTCGGTGTGCCACCCAATGTAACAACTACATTGAACATAAACGTTCGCCCCCCTCCTTCAAACTCAATTTATAAGCAAATTACACCTAAAACTACCCTATCTCACAACTTTCACTAAAGTTAAGTTTAAATTAAAGACTACCATAACTGCATGATAGTCAGAGCAGATCGTCATAATTCAAAATCTAAGTTTAACTAAATTAGGCAACCATAACTATAGGATAGTCAAAATCAATAATTATAATTCAAAAGCTAAGTTTAATCTAAAGGCTACCATAATTGCAGGATAACCTTAACCAATCATCAAAATTCATAAGCTAAGTTAAACTAAAGGCTACCATAACTGCATGATAGCTAGTACCAATCACTTCAAATAAATTTGTCTATCATCAATAAAAAACAACTAAAATTTTTAAAAATAAGTACCGTAAATTCAAGGTCCTCTATGTGCCCGAGTCATTTCCTCAATCATCTTCTTCATTTCTTCCATTTGTCGAGCATGCATCTTCGATGTTCTTCTTTTATCTTCAATCAATCGTCTAGCTTGTGCAAGCTCATTTCTTGGTTCTTCAATCTTGGATTGCCAACACTCAAGACTACTTCTTAGTTCCATAACCTCTATAGAGTGCATTTCTTGAGAAAATGAACTTGAAGAATTGCTACCACTCTTTCATGACTTGGGCTTTGGGACCCAACCTGAAGGGATTAAAGCCATTTGCAGCGAAAGATTTTACAGAGACCTTAAATCAATTTTTAATTGGAAACTTAAAAATATCGTACATTGATAATAGTTATAGAAAAAATTTTCTAATTGAAAACTTAAAAATATCCTACATTGACAATAGTTACAGAAACAATTTTCTAATTGAGGCTAAACATGCTTTCAAATTATTGATTAGAGAAAGAAAACCTCATGTAGTTTGACACCTCTGAATCTACTAAAACTTTAAATTGGTGACACAATTCGTCGGAGACCTTCCTATCCTATAGGATGAGATTGGTTTGTGGGAACCAATTGGAATGAGAATATCTTTTGAGAGAAAGAATTCGCAGAGAGGTAAAGACTTAGGTTGAAAAATCTATTTTCTTCTACGTATTTATAACTCCCTCTTCTTCAGGAAATTGGAGAGAATCGTGGTAGTTTTAATTTAATTAAATAAAATAAAACTAAACTATTAATTAATTCTTCAATTAATTAATTGCTAAATTAAATATCTTATATTTAAGTTAATTCAAACTTGAATCATATTCAAATATAAATTTCTCTTATAAATTAATTTTGAATCATATCCAAAATTAAATTTATTTAATAAAGTTTAATTAAAATATAAACTTTATATTATAACGTATCACCATACATTATCCTAATTCCTAAAGTAAATTTGAACATTTTAAATAAATCTCATTATCATTTACGAGCTAGGAAGGGGACCTAATGGACCTACAAATTAAAAGCTACAACGATATGAGATTAATTGTCTAAACTCATTAACCACATTAATCAATATTCGTTAACTGTGTGTACACTTCACTAAAGACTCACATCTGAACTCTTCTTACTATAGATATATATTTATGTGTCCACGATATAAACTAATAACAATAAGTTTGTTCTTCACGAGTGTTTGTAACACCATTGATAACGACCTTGCCTATATATTTTCCATAATTCTTTAGTTTTTGCATATCAATTTCGACTTGTCAAAATATGGTGTCGTTGCCGAGGAGTGGCGCGACATAGTATTTCTTAAATATTTACTTGTAATTTTTTGTAAATTTTAGAAAAGCATATTAGATTTTTAATCTTTCTTTGTTATAAAAAAAATGCATGATATTTTCTTTTTCTTTGCTTTCTCTAATGCATGACTAGGTTGTCCAATGCATATAGATTATAATATGAAGAAGACATAACCTTACATGAAAGAAGACTAAGGAAAGAAAAGAAAAAGTTAGTAAGTTCATCCTTAGAACCTCACATTTGAACCATCTCTTGAAGAACCATTAGAGCCTTCCTTAGAGAACAATTTAAATAATCTAATGGGAGAAGAGGCACCCGAAAAAACACTTAGGAAATTATATGAGTTTGATATCCATCAATAGGGATGGTGATTTCACCTACCACAACCAATTTTCACCTTAGGTCGGATTTAATCTCAAACTTATGTATCTTTAAAGGATCCAATGGAAAAGACCCACATAAACACCTTAGGGATTTTTCTTGGGCATGTGATCTCCTTAAACCTCATGGGGTAATCGAGGAACAATTGAACCTTAGGGGATTTCCCTTTTCCCTTGCCGATAGTGCCAAAAGATGGCTTATAAACCTAGAGCCTAAAACCATCACCACTTAGAAACAACATAAAAAAGATTCTTAGAAAAATATTTCCCAATCACTAAAGCTCAAACGGTCTTAAAAGAAATCTATGGTGCTAGGCAATTTAATAATGAAACTTTGTTTGAATATTGGGAGAGGTATAATGAACTTTGTGCTAGGTTGCCTTATAACAAATTAACCGAGAGAGACATTGTGCAATATTTCTATTTGGGGTTGTTGCCATCAATTAGGGACTCCATAGATGTCGCTTCGGGTGGAGCCTTGATTGATAAAACTCCCTTTGAAGCTAGGAGGTTAGTCTCTAGAATGGCCAAAAATTCTCAAAACTTTACTAGTAATAGAACACTTGATACGAACTCTTCTTTGTCTTGTGATAACTCTTTAAAGAGCAAGTGAATCTACTTACTAAAATGTTTGCTACTTTTGTGAAAGGGGAGATCCCTAAAGTAGTTTCATGTGGAGTATATGGCTTGCTTGGCCACCATAATGACCAATGTCCTGAGATAAAAGACGTAAGTGTCTTAGGAGGATATGGAAAACATGAAAGCGTCTATCTCAAAGTTAGGAAATAAGCTAGACCAATTAGCAATTCAATTTCTTAAAACGGTAGGAAAAGGCAAACTTTTTGTCCAGCCAAACCATGCTAATGTAAGTGCCATCACCTTAAGAAGTGGTAAGATTTTAAATGAAAATGATCATGTTCCTTTACCTCATAATGATCCTAACTTGGAGAGAAGTGATTCAAATATCAAAGAAGAGAACAAGGTACGTACTAACCCTTCTCTTTCTAATGCTTATTCTTCTAACAATGATTCAAATAACCATATTGATAATCCTCTACCTCCTTTTCCTTCTAGGTTATCTCAACCAAGGAAGGAACTCAAGAATGATGAAGAACTCTTTGAAGTTTTCAAAAAGGTTGAAGTGAATCTACCCCTCTTGACGACAATCAAAAAGCATACCAAGGTACGCAAAATTTCTCTATTTCTATGTGGCTCTCTTGAATTAACTACCACGGTCTTGCCTTAAAGATAAAAAATGACTTTGTTCTTTCACTTGACAAAAGGTCTAGGGACACGAAAATCCTGATTACAGAGGTCGAGCCTTACAAATCGTTCTCTATTGCTATCACTACTGAGTCCCTTGAATGCCTGAAAAATATGTTTTAAAATATTGTTGAACACACCTCGCACTACAAGATTCTTTTTGGAAAAAAGGTATGTCGACTTTCGTATGTGGGTCCAAAAGACTTACAATAGAAAAGATTACATAGCAGAGATATATAGAGTTGACGATAGGGGACGCAGATGTTGCATATTGGTTCCATAAGGAACTGATAAAATAGGTTGGGCCTAGAAATGTTGTCTATTAAGAAAGAAAATGAAAGAAGAAGAAGCCCCAGCTAATGACATCAATTAATAGAGAAACAAACAACTCCCAATACAACTCATCTTCCGACTCAGATACCTAATAGAGAACATATGTTGATGTGGTATCATAGAAAGAATATTTTGATTGGCAAAAGGTAGTAGTTCTTACAAGGAGATATTTTCACGATGACAAGAGAAAAATAAATGAAAGATTTGAAGATCAAGTTGAAGCAAAGATCACCTTAAAACCTTTTCATGTGAAAAAGTCCCTTATTTTTTTTATGATGTCAGTCTTGCAAAAATTATCTGTAGTAACAAATGCTGGAACACAGTAGGCAACTTCTATGTAAAATTTGAACCTTGGTGTCAAAATATCCATGCCACCCCTAAGCTTGTCCCAAGTTATGAAGGATGGGTGAGATTCAGAGGCATTCCTCTTCATTCATGGAATCTAAACTTCTTCATTCACATTGGTGACGCGTGTGGAGGTTTTATTGAGGTTGCTAAAGAAACTATGGAAAGAGCTGAATTAATTTGAATTTGAATTATGATCATGGGGACAATGAGAATTTGACTGATATTGATAGCCTGACAATGAAAATGATAGAAAAGAGAAAAGGGAAGAAGATATGCATAGAAGCCTCCCCTGCTAGTCGAATTCCCTTAAATGCTAAAAGAAAGGTTTCATTCCCCTCTCCTACAAATGAAACATTTATTTATGATTCCCAAAGTGTCCCTATTAAGCCTCTGAGAATTGGAAGTCCTAAAGAATACTCCTATAAGTGCCGAGAAGCAAAGATAAACAGGCTAAACCAGAGAAGAAATAGGCAGGTATACGGAGTAAAAAATCAAGCTCCATATATAGATGTTTTCTGCTTACCGAGAATTGTTGAAAAATGGTGTAAATTCTAAAAATAGTCAAAAAAAGGAAAACAAAAGAAATCTGAAAGAGATTAATCTTGTTGTTGACTTGGGTAAAATCTCTCCAATTTCAGATACTATTGTCTCAAGCCTAGAGGATCAATCTCAACATCATCTCTTCCATCCCCACTCAATTGGATATTGTTAAAGACAGTGTGGGACCTATGATTATCAGTGATTAAGAAGACATGTAGATGATCAACACCGATGGGAATGAAGAAGAGAAATTGTAACACTTAATTTATTTTCATTTTATTTATCTTACTTTAATTTATTTTAGGTTGGAATTATTTGGGTGTTAATTTAGATTTTTGAGGAATAATATTTGTTGATTAATTAAGTATAGAATAATTATGTTATAGGGATAATATAATTATCTATGAAGATATTACTAAGATTTTATACTTAAATTTTGGGAGAAAATAATAAATGTATTTAGAATAATATAATCATTATACTATTATGTGTGTTTTTGAGAAAACAAAAAGAGAAAAAGAGATGGGTGGGTTATTTAACGAGGAGGGATACTGATTTATTGTTTGTAATTTGGAAAAAGAAAAGGAAAAAGATAATGATACTATTATATTATATTATATTATATTATATTATATTATATTATATTATATTATATATTATTATTATTATTATTATTATTATTATTATTATTATTATTATTATTATTATTATAACTTGGAAAGGAGAATGGAAATAATGATATTTTATACTATTATTATTATTTATTATTTAGAGCTCTTGTAAAGTGTGCTTCAAAGTCAACATGAGTTTAGCTCAACTAGCACCTGTATGTACCTGTGAACAAGAGGTCTCAGATTCTAATTCCCCGTCGTTCGAGCTCCACTAGCTGATCGGGCTTCTTCGTTGCCAGCTGTCACGACGTCTACTTGAGACCAAGCTCGTTGTTTGCGGAGTTGAGCATCTCTCCCTGTCTTTGTAACCACCCAAAATCGGTCGTTCCTCCTCCTCCGTCAATACCACCATCAGCCGTAGCTACCATCACATAGTGTTGTCGGCCATTGTCGCGTCCACCGGTCAAGAACTCAAGCTAAGCCAGTCTTCATCTTTGCGAGCCGGTGTTCATTTTATTTGAGCCATCTTCTTCCTTTCTTAGCCACACGTCGAGCTGATTTCTTCTTTCAACCCATCCTCCAAGCCGTACGCGTGAGCCACAACGTGTTTCATTCTCCACAAGTCGTCACCTATTTTGGGCCACTTCTTGGTGAGTCTTGTTTAGTTTTTGATTGGGTTTGGTACCCCTATTAATTACCTATTTTGTCCTAAATGAGTTAAGTTATAGATTTAAGTTGGGATATTTTACTTGATGGTTTAGTTGATTTTTATTAGAGATTTGAGCTGTGAATTTCTTCCAACCAAGGTTGAATTGGTTTCAACCTTCTTCGTTGGTAAGTTGGTAAGCTTGAGTAATTAATTTTTTGATGTGATTATCAAGCTATTAATTTGAATCTTATTATGTTTAGGATTTGCTTGTTGGAAAGCTTGACTGTCCTAAGAATAATATTTGTTTAGCTAATCTCCAAGTAAAAGATTCTACCATTAGACCTTACATTATGTTTTCCCTTAGTATGCATTAACGTTGCTATGATGCATATGATGTGATTGATGTGACTGTAAAGGATGTTAGATAATGATAGCTACATAGAAAATCGTTGTGTTATGAATGAGATATACCATGATTGAGATAAATGAGATATGCTATGGTTGAGATACTTTATGTTTGAGTTATAATATTTATGTTATACTATATGTATAGGCTATGATATTCTGTTAGCTTTACCTATTGGAGTCGTACCATAATGGGTGCCCTCGAGATCACGATCTATTTATACATATGTGGTTAGTTTTTATGTGTGATTCGACAAGATCACTTACAGCTCAACTCTCCTTTAGGGTGATTCCTTTGGGTTCATTGAGAGCCCAGATGTGTCCGTACGAGATCATTGGATAGTGTGCATTTAGGAACACAATAGTTATATGGTATTTTCTTACAGGATTCTAACAGGAAGTTAACAGACACGTAGCGGGACTAATAGTGAGTCCCTTACTGAGTGTAAATTTATACTCCCTCTTTTCTACGTTTAATTTTTTTTTCAGGCAAAAGTAGAGGTAAAGGCAAGCTGACTAATGACAAGAAGTGACCGTTGTTTGCCATAGGGAATAGTTTAAATTTTCTTCTGCAATTAGATATTCAATGTTATATTTTCAAAAATTTATTTCAGAACTCATGTTTACTTTTAGATATTTCTTTTATTTTTTTTCTTTAAAATTTATAGGGCCCGAACTAGTATTTTGTTTATTTATGTTTCTTTTTTACATACTTTATTATTAATTTTTAAAAGAATATTTGAAACGTTTTCTTTAAATTCAGTATCATCTTTTATTTTAGATAAAAATGCTCTATTTACTTTGATGGTAACGACCTCAGCTTAGTATAAAGAGTTGGGTCGTTGCAGAAATGCTTTAAAAAGAAGTTGATTGGTTGGCTCAATGTCAACAATCTAAAGTTGGCCCAAGAATTTTAATCTGAATATATTGCCAATGTCCATGTGACAAATGTGAACAATGTAAATGAGAACGATGAAGAGATAGTTGATGTGAATCAAAATGTAAGGGGTAGCTTTTTTCCCATGAATCTTTTGTCTTGGAATGTAAGAGGGCTAAGCTTGCCTAGTAAAAGAGCTCAAATAAAATCCCTTATTTTTGCTTGTAGTTTCCCGACTTTGTGATATTGACTAAAACTAAGCTCAATTACGTTTAAAAAAATCATAAAATCTATGTGGAGTTCAATTAGTGAATTTTTATCATAAAGCAAATGATAAATCTGGTGATTATGATGTGGGATGATTTGAGGCATAAGATACAAAATGTTATTGAAGGACATTTCTCTATTTCTGTAAACAAATATATTTTCAAAATGGCTTGAATTTGGTGGTTAATTGCCATATATGGCCCAACCAAGAGAAATAATCGAAAGCTTTTTTAGAATGAGCGACCTTAAATCAAAATGCTTCCTATATGTATCCTGGGGTGATTTCAACATGGAGTTTTAGTGGAAGAACACAAATTAACTGAGACATTCGAGATATTCTTTTATGAGGAGATTAAAACAACTCTCTTTCACCATTAAACAATGGGGCAAACAAAAGAAAACCATCTATGGAAAGAATAAAAGCTTCTAAATAAAAGATATTGATTAGCTTGAAGAAAAAAAACAATATTACGATATCCATAGCTCCCACAGGACTGCCATGAAAGCATACATTTGCCAAAGCTACCTACATGGAAACACAAACCTAGGCTAAAAATTGCAAATGATTCTGGAATATTGAAGGGGATAAAAATACTTTTTTTCCCCCTAAAATTTGTTCTGCTAAACAATGAAGAAGCATCGTTGCAAATATTGTTAATGGACAAGGGGATGTATGTACAAAAGACTTCGAAATTGAGAAAGCCTTCACCGATTACTTCAACAATATATACACAGTGCCACTAATCACGAGCAACTCTTTGTTGATAACTTGAATTGGTCTCCTATTTCACCTACCTCTTTTAACACAATTGATATGTTGTTTGATGAAATCTAAAATTTGGCTTTCCTTGAAATCTTTCGAAAACAACAAAGCTCCAAGCCTTTTCAAACAAGTGCTATTATCAGCGATGTGGTTAACGACACATACATTGCACTTATAGCCAAAAAAGACAAATGTAAGACTCCTTCAGATTATAGACAAATCAGTCTAACTACTGTCCTCTACAAATTTGTTGCTAACGTGATTGCTGAGAGGTTAAAAACTACACTACCAGAAACTGTTTCTGATTTTCAGATGGTCTTTGTTAAGGGTAGATAAATCGATCATGCTATTTTGATTGCAAATGAAGCTGTAAACTTTTGGAGAGCTAAAAAGATGAAGGGGTTCATTATAAAGATTGACATAGAAAAAGATTTTGATAAGAGTAGCAGGAGGTTTATCGACTTCATGCTAATGAAAAAAAATTATTATGCTGGATGGAGAAAATGGATTAGAGCTTGCATCTCTAGTGTCAATACTCCATTTTGATCAATGAAATGGCCCGTGGAAGAATTAAACCTAGCAGGGGTATTCATCTAGGCGATCTAATCTCCCGTTTTATTTTGTTGGCTATGGACTACCTTAGTAGACTTCTCACAGACTAGGAGCAAAAAGGAAAAATTAAAGGTGTGTTTCTTGGGAGTGATTTCAATCTGGTACATATCTTATTTGTCGATGACATCTTAATATTTATGGAAGACAATGATGATTATCTCACAAACTAAAGGTACATTCTTCACTTATTTAAATATGCTTCAGAGCTTAATTTCAACTTGAACAAGTCTACTATACCCCCTATAAATGTGGATTCAAATAGGGCTGATTCTGTTGCTGCTAGTTGTGGTATCGAAAAACAATACTTGCCTGTTAACTACCTTGGTGTCCCCCTGGGTGGAAAGCCATCATCTTTAAGCTTCTGGACAACATTACAGAGAAAATTCAAAAGCTTTGTAGGTGGAAATACACCTACATTTCCAAAGAGGGTAAAATCACTCTTATAAACTTTACCCTTGAAAGTCTGCCCACTTACCAGATGTCAATTTTCAAAGCTCCTAAAGGAATTTGTAAAAATATTGAAAAGAATTGGAGAGATTCTCTTTAGAAAAATTCTATGGATGGTCATAATAGTCATCTCCTAAGATGGTCTAAATTCACTCTTTCCAAAGATAAGGGTGGGATGGGCATCAATAAAGTCATGAACACAAACTTTGTTATGTTATGTAAATGGCTTTGGAGATATATTACCAAAAAGTAGTCCCTTTGTAGAAAATTGATTTTTGCTAAATACACAGTCAGGCTTTCATTGGGGATTTCCCTATAAAAGGTAAGTTCAGCAGTAGTAAAGTTCCTTGGAGATCCATCATTAAAGGTGTAGATTGGTTTATGGCTCATTGTTCTTGAAAAATAAATTATGGTAGTACTGTTTCTTTTTGGAAAGTATTAGGAAATACATCAAGATCCACAATCTTCTCCCTTTTATTTTGTCATTTATTCTAAATTGATTCTATTGTAATTTCTTACCATATTCATTCATTTTAAACTTGTATAAATATTGATTCTTATCAAATGAGAAAAGCAAGCAATACAAAATTATTTCAAACCTTTTCAGAAAGGAGCCTGGAATGATAAATCTCCCCTTGCTGTCTCTATTCCTTGACTTTTTGCTTTATCTAAACTTCAACAAGGCTATGTAAAAAATATGTGGAATCAAGTTGTTTCTAACTGGGATATCCAACCTAGAAGACCTCTTAGAAACTTTGAAATTCAGCTCTGGGAAGATTTGAAAGTTGAGCTTCCTTCTCCAAATCAAAATCGTGGATCTAATACTCCAATTTGAAAACTAAACTCAAATGGTCAATTTGATATTGCTTCCATTAAAACGTCTATTCTCTTTATTGACCCGAGTGACATCACCAGCATAATTCCTAATATTTTCAAGAATCTTTGGAAATCTGGCATCCCAAAAAAATTTAAGTGTTTCATTTTTGTCGCTTATTCATGAATTGGGGTCATAATACTGCTGAAAAGCTCCAAAAAAGACTTCTCTGCTGGTATCTCAACCCAAATAGGTGTTCTCTTTGCAAAAATGATGTTGAAGACTTGGATCACCTCTTTATTACTTGCCTAACTTCCCAATATCTTTGGAAAACTGAAAATAGGTTAAATTGGAGTCATAATTTTTCCAATATTCCCTCTCCACAAGGATTTATGTAGCATCAATACAAAAAACAGAAAAGGGGCCATTACTTTCAACTCCATTGCTTTTACATTGTGGACTATTTGGCTTGAAAGAAATAACAAGATCTTCACGAACTTGAAATGAACTAGTTTCAAGATTTGGGACGACGTACAAGCTCTCGTTGGCTTTTGGACTGGTAGATCGAATCACTTTTCAAATTATAGTGCTAGCTCTATTGCTTTAAATATCAATGCTTTTGTACAACTCTATCATTGGACTTATCTCTAGCCCTGTACTCTTCTGGCTTCCTGTATTTTTTTCTTTATCATTATTGAAGCGAGAGTGATGAGGGTGCTATTGAGGTGTCCACCTAGTGGAGCTGTCCAGGTGCACCCAACTGACCCATCGTATCTTTTCTTTAAAAAAAACAAAAGTCCAACATGAGCAATAAAGATTGGAAGGAAATGGATTTGAGAGTTGCAAGTGCGATCAGACTAACTTTGGCTAAAAATGATCTTGCAAATGTGCATAGAATTTGGCAATCAAAAAACTCTAGGAGAAGCTTCAAGCAATGTATCAAGCAAAAAGCATGTTAAATTTGTTATACTTGAAGGAGCCGTTTTGTCTACTGTAAATGGCAGAAGGTACAAAATTTTCAGATCATCTAAGTGTTGTCAATATCATTGTTTCTAAGTTGAAGGTAATAGGTGTGAAGAAAAAAGATGGACATAGGCACTCTAGCTTATGATCTTGTCACTTCCTCATTCTTATGGACATATGAAGCAATTCTTGGATGTACATACAAGAAAGAAACTTTATATTTTGGTGAGGTTACTAATAAACTCATGTAAGAAGAAAAGAGACTGAAGAGTGAAGAGCATACTTCACAAGAGAGTTCAATACTAGTAACTAGAAATGAAAAAAAAAAGTTCGTACAAAAAAGCCTAGGAATGTGGACAATCTGGTCATATGAGAAAGAACTGTTCAAACAGCAGGTTTGGAAAAAATCTCCAATTAAGTCGAATGCTAATTTTTGTTTCTATCATCACGAAAAGTGACTTCTGTTGCAACAAGACAATATTTATCTTTGTGGCATGTTCACTTTACCATGATAGAGGATGGAATGTTAGCGGTTCCACAAGTCTGCACACAGGCATTAACTTGACGATTATGCCAAGTCTGTGCTGGATGTTATGTCGATGGTTGAAGAACTTTCAAGTGAGCCAAGTAGGTGGAAGTTGCACAATAAATATTAGTAAGGTTTATCAGCATGTGGGGAAAGAGGAAAGTTCTTGGAAATTGGTTCCAAGTGAGCCAAGTAGGGGGACAAATGAAATAATTAAATAATAATTCTCTTTTCCACGATGCCATGCAATTGATGTCAGGAATATTGGTATATATGCCCGACCATTACTAATGGCATAGGGAATATGAGTGTATATTTCTGACACATTACTAATGGCTTTAGTAATATGGGTGTATATAGTCCCGATGCGTCACTAATGGCATCGCGAATATGTGGGTTCTCTTGACGTTTACATAATACGTTGGGAGATCTTCTTTAAAAACCTCCGTCAATTTTGTGATTAATAGAACTAAAAGAGAAGGAGGAGAGAATTGGTGGGATAGAGAGAGATTTAGAAGCTTCGTCGCTGTCACCGTGCTCGTTATTGCCCACCATCTTATTGTTCGTCATGGTCTGCTCCTGTCACCACCACCCTCTTCATTTTGGTAAGTGTTTTAGTTATTGTTTTGTTTTAGTTTTGGTTTAGTTAAAGAATTAGTTTTAGATTTATATTTTGAATTAGTTTTAGGATTTACATTTTGAATTAGTTTTAGGATTTAAATTTTGAATTAGTTTTATGATTTAATTTGGAATTTGAATTTTATGAGGGTAGTGATTTAAAAATTTGAGGGGAGATTTAGATTGAATTTGAAGGGGAGGTTAATATTGAATCTGATGGGGGAAAGGGTTTTGATATTGAATTTGAGGGACTGTGGGTGATGATTTTAAAATTTGAGGGGGAGAGGGGTTTGATATTGAATTTGAGGGGACTGTAATGATTTCAAAATTTGAAAGTGGGGGCTATAATGGTTTTAAACTTTAAGGGGTGTAATTTGGGTTTGAAATTTATTCTAGCTATTTTGCAGTCATGGTAGCCTTTAATTTAAACTCAGTTTTTTTTTTAATAGTTTTGTTTGTTGGAAGTGCTATGTAGCTTGTAGAGATTGAAGTAATTTATGATTGATTTCTTCTGGCTATTCTGCAGTTATGGTTGCCTCTTTAGTTCAAACTTTGTTTTTAATTTTTTAGTAGCTTTTTTGAGTTTGAAGTGTTAGGTAGCTTTGTAATGTACATTGAAAGTTGTGGTAGTTTGTAAAGTATAAGTTGGAAGTGTTAGGTAGCTTGTAAAGATTGAAGTTATGGTAAAATTTATTGTCTTCATATCCACAAGAAATGCACTCTAGAGAGGTTAGTAAACTAAGAGCTAGCCTTGAAAATGCTAAACGATTAATTAAAGTACAACGAACAACGTCAGATTTCCATGCCCGATAAATGAAAGAAAATACTCGACAAATAGAAAAAATGAAGAAGATGATTGAAGAACTCAGTCGTCAGACACATGGAGAACCTTGAAATATACTTGTTGTACAAACTTGTGTAGGTAATTTCTTCAATGAATTTTGAATTGTTAAATATTTATATTTAGTTTCTAATATAAACACAATTTGGTACTTTAAGAGTATCTCTTGAGGCACAAAAGGTGTCGGGATTGAGGCATTCCCCGATGTCGTAAGCAATGCATTGCAGCAACCGTCTCTAATGCAAGTAGGAGACATTGGAAGTCCCCTATTTTTTATGCAGAGAAGGGACGTCAGAAGTCCCCTATTGCTGACGTGCTTCATCTATCGGTATTGACGGCATCACGAGTAAGGCATTCCCGACACCTTTTTGTTCATGCATTGGGAATGCCTCCCCCGACGCACTACTGTCGACTTCCTTCCCGATGATACCATGAACGTCGCTAGATCATTTCCCAACGCCTTTAAGTATATATATCGACATTTGACGACGTTGGGAGACTACCGATTTCTCATACTGTGGTTTACTCTTTATGGTCCTAAGTTGATGATTGTCGATTTCTAAGTTGGAAATTATGATTGTTGATGCCTTTATTATCTTGATTTATTAATTATATATTTAAATATGGAGGTTGAGCTTTATTTGGATGGTTATTATGGTATTCCTCTTTTAATGGTTTATTTGGATATTATTCTTTGTTACTTTCTTTTGGAAGTTTGTTTTGCATACAAGATTGGGCTAGAAAATGAAGTCTTCATTATATATAGTGTTGGTGAATATATTGTTGTATGGGGAAAGGGTTCAGAAAGCACTTTTTGAGAACCAATGTTTGAGAATACAACATTCTAAACTTAAGAGATCGATCAGCTATTCAAGGATGCTTGAAGCTAGGATTGCAAGTGGTCATTGATTAAGAGGGAACAATCCTATTCACGTTAAGATAATTTATGTTGTACAATTTAGTTCTGATTGTTGAGTTAGTCCATGGTGAACACGTTGGTTCCTGTTGATGTACCCTCAATCATAACATTCTAACAATCAATTACTACCTGAGCAATATAATCTCTTATCATGAATTTAAAACCCCGATGTAGATGTTGTGTCATCGAACTGGGTTATCAAGTTTGATGTGTTTTTGTACTTTTATGTGCTTCCATAGTTGTTCTTTATGTTATCAACTCACAGTATAACATCAATACTACAATAGCTAGGTGTGTGTTTTCTCAATTGGTATCAGAGTGGGTTGATGCTGGTTCATTGAGTTTTCAATGGAGTTGATCAGGGACGGTGGATTGTCAACTCGAAGCGTAAGGTGTCATGAATTTTTTAGAGCTCTTATCATTATTGTTGTTGCAGATGAATCTTCTGAAGATGGTTGTTTCTGTGAGCAAACAAAGTTTGGTGCATATATATGTTGAGCATGAAGGATCATTACCTTGTGTTATTCCGAATTTTGACGATCTCTCAAGAAAATGGAAGGAAGATCAAATTGTGTTAATACAATAACAAGAAAGAATTCAAAAGTTGGTAGAATAAAATCATCACTATTTATCATCCATTGCAATGCTAAAGTTAGAATTACGAGAGGCTCGCCATGAGTATGGTTCCTTGTCCAAGAATGTCAAGATGCTCACATCAGGTACTCAAAATCTTGAAAATATATTAAACGATGGAAAATCGAGACCAAATAAAATGGATTTGGGTTATTCTGGTAGTAGCTTTCCTGATATTTCCAAAACAGTATTTGTAAAAGCATCCAATAAAATTGATCAGAGTATGAACCTATTACCTGTCGAAAGAGAAAATTATATTATCAAGAAAAGATGGGTTTGTCATTTGTGGAATACTTGGTCACATATGACCATTTTGTTACTTTCTACAAGGTTTTCCCTCAAATAGAAAAATTGTTTGTAGAAATAAGTCTTAGAAAACTCCCAAGACTATCTGGAGACCTAAAAGAAGCAATGATGCAACTAGGTGCAATGTTGCACTTACGTCTATTCAAACCTCAAGAACTACTGATTGGTACTTCCACAATTGGTATTCCGAGCACATTACAGGTAATGTTAACTTCTTCTCTAAATTTAAGGAATGTCGTTCTGACTCGCTAATGTTTGGTGATGGTGTGAAGGAGAAGTTATTGGAAAAGAAAATATAAGTAAATCAGGATTACCAATTCTAAAAAATGTTAGACTTGTAAAGAGATTAACAACAAATTTGATTAGCATCAATCAACTGTGTGATGAAAGTTTCAGTGTTAAATTCTTAAAAGACAGATGTCTTGTGACTGATAGGGATGAGACTCCCATCATGGCAGGTACACAATCTTATGACAATTGTTACTTGTGGACTTATAGTGTCTTTAAATTTGGTTATAGCATCCTAAGCACTATGAGTTTTTGCCTGCTTCTAAAAAATGCAAAAATGTCATAAAGCAACGAAAGTTTTCTTATTTAGGAAAACCGAAATTGGTCAAGCCTTCTTTTGAAAACAAGATAATATTTGTTGAGTTTCATGACATGTGTGATGACATTATTGTTAAGGTTGCTTTTATTAAATTTTTGGCATATGTTGATTTTGTTGATAAGCCTTCTGTTTGTAGAGTGGTTGAGATGTTAATTGTTTTGTACTTTGTTGACAAACCTTCTATTTTTGGAGTGGTTAAGATGTTAATGGTTGTTGATTTTGGCTGTTTTTGTAAGACAAACCAAAGGAAAGAATGACTATCGGTTTGCTCTTGTTTGTTTGAATTGTTGACATGGTCAAAGTTGTCAAAGCTCATTGGTTTGTTGTATAGTTTATGTTAATCTGGGTTCTCAATGATGTGTTTTATTTTGCCTTAAAAAATAGCCATAGGGGGAGATTTGTTACTAAGGTTGGTTGACTTATTTTATTAAAGATAATTGGAGCTTAATTTCTTATATGCCTAAGATCTATTAATAAATATGTGGAAAATATTTATTAATTAAGATATGTAGTTAGCTTTAGAGAATGGATTGTTATGGTTGAGTTAATATTTATTAATAAACATTAATAAATATATTCAGTAGCCTGTAGTTGTTCCAATATATTTTCCCAGGATTTGTCTATATTGATTAATAAATATATGGTTAATATTTATTAATAAATTGATGGAGATGAATTTTCTTTTATTACAACTTGTGGATGCGTGATATTGGTGTGTTTCTTAAGAATAGAAGTGTGGGCAAATGTGTGTGTCAAATTTATATGTTGAAAACAAAAATTGGTTTGAGTAGTGTATGGTGATATTAACACGTTGTTTGTGGCATCATGAGTCACTTGATTGAGAAAATTCGTGCAAATTACGGGGAGCCATTCATTGAAGTTTCTTTTAGAAGTCTCATGCCATTACCGTGTATTATACGTGATTTTTCTGATTATTGTTCCATTGTGGATTTCTTGCTTCAAAACTTACAACGGTTGACATTTGATATTGCTTGATCTGTTTTTCCATCTTAAATTTATTTGTCAACAAGAAGGGGGAGAAATATATATGTTGGAGTTATGTTGACTTTATATTATGATCTGGTTTGGCCTATAATATGATCTGAGTGCTTTTGGATTATGGATATATGGATTTGTTGCGTGCTTTTGTTTTCTTTTGATGAATGAGTTGCTTAATGACTAAACTCTTCTTTGGGCGTGGTATTTTTAACTTTGTGTTATGTGGCTATTTCCTCTGGTTAGCTTTTCTATTTGTGGATGGTTCTTGTATGGATGGTTGATAGATGTTTTGTTACTTGTCTCCTCAAATAAAGGAAGTTTGTCCCAAGGGGGAGATTGTTACGATGTGATCCCACTTCCTTTATTATATTGATTTATTAATTATATATTTAAATATAGAGGTTGAGCTTTATTTGGATGTGGTTATTATGATATTTCTCTTTTAATGGTTTGTTTGGATATTATGCTTTGTTAGTTTCTATTAGAACTTTGTTTTGCGTACAAGACTCGGTTGGAAAATGAAGTCTTCATTATATATAGCGTTGGTGGGTATATTGTTGTAGGGGCCAAGGGTTCGGAATGCACTTTTCGAGAACCAATGTTTGACAATACAATATTCTGAACATAAGAGATCAATCAGCTATTCAAGGATGCTTGAAGCTAGGATTGCAAGTGGTCGTTGATTAAGAAGGGAAAGGGTTCGAAATGAAATTTTTGAGAACCAATGTATGACAATACAACATTCTTAACATAAGAGATCGATCAGCTATTTAAGGATGCTTGAAGTTAGGATTGGAAGTGGTCATTCATTAAGAGGGAGTAATCCTATTAATGTTATGATAATTGTTATTGTACAATTTAGTTCAGATTGTTGAGTCAATCCATGGTCAATACGTTGGTTCCTGTTGTTGTACCCTCAGTCATAACATTGTAATCATCAATTATAACACGATATAATCTTTTATCATGGGTCTAAGACTCCTAGATATAGATGTTGTGTTATCGAATTGGGTTATCAAAGTTTGATGTGTTTTCTGTACTTTTATATGCTTTTCATAGTTGTTTTTTTTGTTATTAACTCACTGTATAACAACAGTACTACAATAACTTAGTGTCTGTTTCTCAGTTGGTAAAAGTATATATGGTGTGGACTCTTCAAGCATCTTGCCAAGGTGGAATTTATTAGCTAGGTTTGGCAAGATGTGGATGTGGAAATCTCACATCGATATTATTTTGTAGGAAAGTGGGTGATTCCAAACCTATAAATGAAGTCCACCTCTGTTGTTTACAAATGTCCCAATCCCCTACACTTTAATCTATTGTATATTATCTCAAACTAAATTTCCATTTGTATTTTCTAATTTAAGAGTGAGAAAGAGTGTAAGTATGTAGTCAAAGGCTTTAAACAGAGTGCTTTTGTAATTGTATGGCGACAAGAAGTGAAAAATATTTTGTGTGATTGTAATAGTTTTTCACATAGTAATATTTAATTTTTTTGGTTTGTGGTGTTTTACTCATAGTTTAGGAGTATTCCACGTAAACTCTCATGTTTTTATTGATTTCTTTAATTTATCTGTTATTTTTTTGATTATTTATGCTATATAATTGAGAGGGTTTTGTCCCAACACATATGCATGACTCTAGGAGTGTCTAATAGGCAAGTCGTATAAACGCAAGACAACAAAGCAAGAAACATAGAAGCACACAGGATGAGCTAAAATGCTCAATGGCTCCATCCAGAAAATAGACATACCCTACCCTCAAATTAAAATGAGCATTGTTCCCAATATATTTCTAATCAGGGCATAAGAGAAATAAAAGATAAGAGAACATAAAACCTCTATCCTGGTAACGTTTACTTCCTTAGGATGGTGGTGATGTTTGTTCTTCCCATCTTTCCTCCTCTTCTTCTAGCACGTAAAAAAATATAAGAAAAAGAGCTATAAAGCAAATAAAGAAAGTAGTGAAAAGAAAGTGAACGGATCTAGCACTACAAGAATTTTGGCCTTTAATGTCAGGTAGAAAAAATGAGAAATGGGCAATAATGTCGTTTTTGAAAATGTGGATGATTAATGTTGGTTTTAAACCGACATTAATGAGAGAGGTTTAAGGTTGATTTTAAACAGACATTAATCATCCGCATTTTAAAAAACGACATTATTACCCATTTTATTATTTAGTTTATTAGTTATTATTATTTTGTATTATTTTATTATTATTTTATAACTTATTTTTTATTTTATAAAAAATAAAATAACCTCTCTCTTACTTTACTCTTTCTTCATCCCCTTCCTTCACGATTTCATTCATCCCCTTCCCTCTCAAAATTTCACACTACTTTTTCCTCTCAAAACTTCACACTAAAAATTTCACACTAGTCTTCCTTCTCTTCTCCAAATGAAAAAGGGGGAAACGAAAAGCCAAATGAAAAAAGAGTGGAAAGCTCATGTGCTTCTCTTAGTCTCCCACTCTCTTTCTCTAAGTTCTCTCTAAGTTCTCAGAGTAGCTGTCAATCGATTTCCTCACGCATTCGTCCTCGCCTTTAAGCGTCCTCGAGCTTCATATGGTTATGCTACCAAAGTTTAGATTTAGGTTTTCTTCAAATGGTTACGATTTAGGTTTTCTTCTTTTTAGAGTTTCAAACTCCAAAGTCACCCATCTCTTCCGTCATCGATTACTTCGATGTTGCCGTCGACAACGCCTGTCCCTCCACCAACATGTTGCTATTTGGCAATCTCAATCTCATCGATCCTCTTCACTTGACTCTACTCTAGACCTTCATCTATGGCCAGTGATTCAATTTTTTTTTGTTGCAATGCGATTTTTAGGGATTTTTGCTCTAGTTGTGTGCTTTTGAAATTGTTGTTTGATTTCCTCTTCTCTGTTTGTAGTGATGTCATACGATTATCTATTTAAATACATCGTCATCAATGATACAGGTTTTACTTTCACTATTTTGTTCTATGTTTGTTTTCTTCTTGTTTCTCAGTTCTCTTTTGTTGTCTTAATTTATTCTTCTAATAAACTTCTAGTGAATATCTTGCAACTCTCTTCTTGTTAATCGG
>JBBPDI010038031.1:0-21523 GCA_037974545.1 Cucumis variabilis
TCGAACAAGTCTTTCTCAGCCACTATGCACTTTGCATCCTTATTCCAGTCGAACCCACTGCATGTAGGTCCAAATATTTCTGCAATTGCCTAGTAGGAGCACTTCAACGTCTTTATGCGCCAGTCAATCACAGTAGTGGCACGAACATTGCAGCCCGGTAACTTGGACTCCATCATCCAAAGAAGCTGGGACAGATAGCCTGGTCTGAACGTGCCGTTGTCCAACTTCCATCCACCCATTGAGACCAACTCCACCAAACACTCTACGAGGGTTCTCTCCTCCTCATTTATCCAAACATGCTTCGGTGCACGTGACGAAGTTGCCATACTAACGATTGAAATGATGGCATACAAATCAATAAGTTAAACATGTACAACCGCAATATTGACGACATAAAATGGCAATTTAAATATTATATTTCATATGTAACCATTAATTTTACTGCTGGAAGAATACATTAAATTAAACAGACGACAAACTCTATCAAACTTATTTATAATAGAACAATACTAAATAGACACATAGAAACTATTAATTATGCAACTACCATTGAGTGAACATCTCTGCTGCCATTTCATCCCTCTACTGAGTCCATTCGTCGGAGTTCTCAATGAAGTGAATGTTGTCACCTCCAGTTATAGAGAAGTTCGAGTCTCCCTCGTCTGGTTCATCCAAAAAATCAACATATGCCATCTCTCGATTTATGAGATTATGTAGAAGGCAACATGCCAAAATTGTACGACACTGAACCTGCACAGGATAGTACGACTTCTCGCATAGTATTGCCCAGCGACCCTTCAACAACCCAAAAGCTCGCTCAATAACATTTCGTGCCGATGAATGTTTCATGTTGAAGTACTCTTTTGCATTAGTTGGCGCATTACCAGATCCACGCCACTCTTGCAAGTGGTATCTCTATCCTCTGTATGAAGCAAGAAATCCTTCAGCGTTTGGATACCCCGCATCGCATAGATAGTAAAACCCTGACACGATTTTATGTCGTCTTAGTATGAGCATATGCAAATCCATTGATTTCATGTCGTTTTAGTACGTACACCACTTACCCTTCGAAACTTGCAGTCCATTGGGTAGTGATATAGCATCGCGGAGTATGCGGGAATTTGCTGTCGATCCTTCCCAGCCAGCCAACACATATACGAAGTCGCCTTTCGTGTCATAAACACCAAGCACGTTTATGGCAACTTTGCCCTTACGTGTTCTATACCTAGGACGATCATGAACGGGCACGTTCACCTTTATGTAAGTCCCGTCCAATGCTCCAAGACAATTCTGCTTAATTGAAAAAGAAATACAACTAAGTACTATGCCATCGGGGTATCTTATCATAATGGATTAGAAGACAGGTCAAACCTCGAAGCACCTCCATCGTGGATCATTGCAAGTGTTTGTTACTGGATGTGGTTTCTTCAGCAACTCATCGTGTAGTTGTATCATAGCTAACAACACGAGATTGAAATGACGAGAAACAGTCTTCCCCGACCGCATAAAGTCGCATTGGATGACTCTATTCTTCACATCGTGTGCCAGTATATGTAGAAACATTGCGACCATCTCCTCGACATCGACACATTCTGTTGACGTTAGACCAGCACGTGTCCTTAGTAAGTGAGATAGAATGGCGAAAGTTCTTCTATCCATTCTAGTACTTTGTCGACAAGCGAGGTCGGAGGCGTGTATCATACGAAAGTAGGCAAGCAGTCTAATTTGATACCTAGTCTCTAGGGTGTATGTGTCACACGCCTCCGGTCGTTGTTCAGTGCCTCCAAAATCAGCAGTAACTGACTTTGGATTACTGTGAACACAGTTAATATTGTGCGTATGTTTTGTGGGTCCATTTGATGACAGCAACAACAAAACTGATGATCTACTATTCTGACCACAATGCTATTGCACATACAGTGTATTCATTAGAACATAATACCTTATTCAACTTATACATTATAGTGAAGTAAAACGAACTTATTCGAGCACGATATCCAATTTTTTCGTAACTGAAATCAAAAATTCTAAATCCATTAATCAAAATATTTTTTACTGAAAATATTTTCTATTGCGTTAGGAAAACTATAACATTTTTTTTTCTTAGAATATAGTCCACTATTTAAAAATTGTATGCACTATGGGTGACTATGAAGGGTTCTGTTTTAGAATGGTCACTAAGAGTAGTTCATATCGAGAGCCTAATTTCCTTTTTAATTTTAAAATGCATAACTAAGTGCTTCAAATTAAAACAAATTAAAACAAATTTCGAATAATCTCTGTAGAACATACTTATTAAATTAAAATTAGACTTATAATATTCATTTTAGTTCAATCCATAACAAATAAAATATTTTAACAAGTCATATTATTTGATGAACTAGTGTTGAATTAAAATTCAAAACTTTCAATCTTTTTCCAAAAGTTAAAAGGAACGATGAAGAGTAAAATGAAACAAAAAAAATATCGATTCAAAATCAAACATTTCAACTTTGTAAACGAATCAAAATTAACATTAGAAAAATAACAAAAACTACAACCACCAAAGTACTTATTAAACCACAATAATAAACAAAGTAGAAAATGTTGGATTCTTCTCCCCTTTTAACTTAATAAGAATCTTATCAACTTCTCGTGAAGTTTTGCTTAAAGATGGTATAAATATAAATAAGGTAGTATGTATGCAAAAAAGAAAAAAACATACAGTATTATATGATAAAAAATAACAAATTTGATTAACAATCAATAACGGCCAATAATGTTCAAAATACATTATAGTATACGGTCTTAAAAATGTACGAAAAGAAATAAAATAAAATATTAACTTCAAACACCAATGCCTCGTACCTCGCACGACGGAAATACGGAGTTGGCTCCCCTGAAAACAAAGTAAGAAAATGAATTTTATGGGCAAATACAAGTAGTAGTAAAGAGACTATATAGACAAAGTGTAGCGATTACGTACCGTGCACGTTTGAAAAATGTTAAGGTTGAAATGAAAAAGGGCCCGTTAAAAGGATTAAAAAAATGGCACCATGTTACTTTAAAAAAGATCGTGCCTCAGAGGAATTAAATCCGTTCAATATAATGAACTGGATTCAGTTGTAGAAACATCAATATAGAGTATGCTTGTGAAATGGAGGTACAACCGAAGTGTGGGGATGAAAATGCATACAAACAATCTTAGAAAATGAACAACCAATGAAATCAAAGTTTGCAACAAATAGTTCAGTATGATTTGCAAGTTCATAGGGCTGTCTGAAACATGGTATATCATTACATGAATAAGGAAGTGAAGGCACATACTATGCCCTAAACAGAACACAAAACAGAAAGCAAAGAAAGCAAGTTCATAGGGCTGTGTGAAACATGGTATATCATTTCATAAAGAAAGAAGTGAAAGCACATACTATACCCTTAACAAAACACAAAATAGAAAGCAAAGAAAGCAAGTTCATAGGGCTGTCTGAAACATGGTATATCATTGCATAAAGAAAGAAAGTGAAGGTACATACTATGCCCTAAACAGAACACAAAACATAAAGCAAAGAAAGCAAGTTCATAGGGATGTCTGAAACATGGTATATCATTGCATAAAGAAAGGAAGTGAAGGCACATACTATGCCTTAAACAGAACACAAAACAGAAAGCAAAGAAAGCAACTGCAGGCATACATAATTCGTAACATGGATCTTAACTAAATGTAGAAGGATGATTGGAATTTCAAAAAGAGAAAGCAAAAGTAACTTACCTACTAAAATAAGAAGCAACAGAAGAGGAAGCAGGATGGGAATAAGATAAACAACACAAAAACAGCACACAAGTAAAGAACAAATGAAGAAGTATATATAGATCGATTTGTGTTTGAATAATTATGAATTTATTAACCCCAAAACAGAAAGAAACCAAAAAAAAGGAGAGAATCTTTGCAAATGACAGACAAGTACAGAAAAGAAAGAAGATAGTCAAAACCTACTACAGTGAGAAAAAAAAAGGCTATGAACAGACAAATGCATAAGCTACCACAGAACGATAGGATTGAACAAATGCATTGTAGGGTTATCAATGGATGAGAGTTAATTGGAAGTAAATAGAACAGACTTCATAGGTAACCAAATACAGTAGGCATATTTATTGCAACTAAATTGGAACAAAAAAATAAAAGCAACAAATGGCAAAAGGAGTAAAATGGAACATAACAGGGAACACTGATTACAAAAAATGCCCAAAACTACAATACGATGAATGGTAGGCAGAAAATTAAGTTCATTGAAAGAATTACAAGAATACAGCAATGTAATGTCTATTTCAGATGTCCAAATATGCACATATATGGAAGGAAAATGAATGAAAAAAAAATAATAAGAAAAAAAAAATCACACAAGTATTCAGTAATCAAAGGTAGACATTACAAAATATGGTCCAATTTGCAATACGAGAAATTGTAGGGAGAATAAAAATAATTTGATACAAACAATTTGAAAAAGATAACATCGTGATTTGTAAGCAAATTGAATGAAAAAAAATCAGACAAGTAGTTTGCAATCCTCATCATCGACATTGAAGAAACTCGAGTTCCAACCGCTTACCTCCAACCATATCTTGCTCGAACACCCCAGTGGGTAAACAAATCTGCTCGACAAATGGGAGTTCAAGCGGCAAGGAGAAGTGGAAGGGGGGACACCGAGTTTAATTGCATGTTCACTGAGACGTGGTGAACATGCAATCGTTTTAGTTTTGAAGGAAAAGTCTAAACGTATCTGTTCAACGAAACTGGAATCCTAAACCCATTTGTTTCGAAGGCAACACAGTGAGAGAAGCCTTCAACGAAACCGTGAAGGACGAAGAGTGGGAGAGAAAGAAATACTAGGGGAAGAGAGGATTTGTTCCCACAAGAAAAGAATAACCAAAGAACAACAACATAAGAGGTTGAAGATGAATTAGGGGGAAAATAGGGTTGCAATCTTCTCGGCCATTAAACCGAAAACAAGTTGGTTGATAACGATTTAAGAGACGAGAAAACAAGTTGATTGATAACGATTCAAGCGACGATAGAGTGATTTTGTATGGAAAGCAAGGAAGGATAGAACGGGTTAAGAAAAGGTGAACTGAGTATTGAAGAAAGGTTGAAGACGAGTGGAGAAAGGATGAAGACGAGTTGAGATGGAGAAGACCGTATGGAAATCGTGAAGGGTTGAGATGTGTAGATGATTGAGTTAAGGGAAAAAATGGAAAATGAAAATCCTAAAACTAGGGTTCCCATAAACGGGCCCCAAACGTGGGTTAGGGTTGTAATAACCCAAGCCCATAGTAATTGTCTGGGGCCCAAACACGCCTTTAAAATTTGAGTTGGTTTTCTTTTTAATTTTAATTATGTAAGTTTGTACATGGATAACACATCATTAATCACTAAGAGGAAAATTGTTAAAGATAGAAAAAAAAAGATTAAACTATTTATAAAATATAACAAAAAAAACTTAAATGAGCTACGAAAAATTTAATAATTTCATAAATATTTTCAATATTTTGTTATATTTAAAAATGTCTCTAAGTAAAATCACATTAAATTCAAATATAAAATACCAAATATCTATGATATTTAATACAAACTTTAAACAAAGACAAATATCATAACAATTTTAAAAGAAAATTATTAAAAATTCACAAATTAATAAATAAAAAATAGTCAAGCTTTAGCAAAAAAAAAATATATACATATATATTATTAGTATATATAATTCGAGTTGGATTGGGTCAACCCAAATTTCTTTTTACCTGACCCACATCCTAATCCAGCCCGACAAAAGTAGAAAATGTTTAACCGAAGCTAACCCAACAACAAAACTAACTCAATCTGACCCTTACATTTTGGCTTGGGTAGTCCCAGGTTGTTTGCGTTCTCGGGTTATTTGAACACACTTATGCGTGTTTCCATCATTAGGTAGCAATTGATAACACATGTTTCTCATATAGCAATTATCAGTAAGATCAGCTAGCTATCTAATATTCATTGAACGCAACTATCAACGATAGCCCCTGATAGCAAATTTCTTAAATTGAAAGCTATCACTGATAGCAGCACCACTAGTAGTAGTTGTCAGTGATTGTAATTGATAGCACAACTTTCAAACTAAAAGTTATCACTAATAGTATCTATCAATAATATTCATTGATAGCAGCTATCGGTCACAAAAAACAAAACAATACAAACAAACAAACACACCTAGAAAAGCTCATTCCACAATTTAAAACAAAAAATGTATAAAAAGTACAGATACACTTAATACATTGTTCACCTAATACACTTGATACATCTAATATCCTTGATATGTTTAAAAACCTTATGATACACAACTAATATACGCTTGTTATGTTTAATACCATTTGATACACTTGAAATTTTAAAAAAAACCTCGAACTTCTTCTTCAAACGTAGAAGACTCTCCCCCAACAGTTGTCTTTAATCAACCAACACTATTCCACACCAAAACATAGTCTTTTCTCTATTTTTTTTAATTTTAATTTTCATGTTCTCTTTCTTTTAATATCAATAATTTTGTGAAAAATTTATAATTGTATTTTCTATTATTAAAAATTATTTTTGAATCGTTTTTTAATAATGACCTGTAGTTGGTAAAAAATAAATGCAAATTAAAATATTTTTAATAACCAAATTACATTCATTTAAAAGATTAAAAAATATCAATGTGTTCTGCAACCCAGACGTCTTCGATTTTGAGTTGGTTGTCGTCATCGACTCTGAACTCTATGTTGTTCTTACTCCTCTTGGTTCTCTGGTTTTTGTTGATACTCTTGTTGATCTAATACCTCTACACGTGCTTCATAATACATATATTCGTTATGTTCTTCATGGTCACGTTCGTGTTCATACATATAAGAAGTTGATGGACCAACATCCATGTATAAAGACGATGGACCGTCCTTGAATCATAATTTCCTGTACTGATCTCAGAATCCCAATATCCTGCTCTAAATATTGGCATCATCATCATTGGAGTACCATAACCAATTTGGCTCTATGTCTGTGTCATAGGAGGCACTTCTTCCATATTATGAAAAACTTCATCGTGTTCAGCTTCTTCCACTTGGACACGTCCCTTGTGTACTGGTGGAGGTACAATAGGTAGATCGTACATATTATGTATCTCCTTCATGTACCTCTCATTATTATTACATATATCAAGAACTTTTTGTGGATCATTTGCGACATCACGAAGTCTTGCATTGTTCGATCTCTATGAATTGTAAAAAAAATAGAAATATTAAATGAGTAAATAATTTAAGTAATTATTCGATGTTTAAATATGTACCAGATGATCCACGATCACTCCTGGTCGAGTGATGTAGAGCCTCATTATATTATTATACCAATAAATGTATTCTTGAGTCACATCCATATCAAATTGCTTAATCAAAACTCCTCTTGCCTTAAATCTTTTACGAAACCGCCATCGCAGTACTAAATGTTCAACCCTGTTTAACCAATCTGTAAATCTCAAGTCAATGTGTATGTAGAAGTGGCTCAATATTGCATTCTATTGAGATATTTTGTTTAAGACCGAACTGTCTAAGCACCATATCAGGTTGATACCACTCACCAATATGAAAACATATAAGAAAACTGATGGTCCGCCATATATCTTGACCGTTTTTACAAAAATTTGGCAAATTATCAATCATATTTTTGTAAGGCTCCCAAATAATCTGAAACATCACACATTACATTAAAAATAAATAAATATATACTTACTAATGTATAAAGAAACTAAAATTTCAATATCGACGTACCTGATCACGTTGAAGAAGATCGAACATGTACCTATACTGACTAACTACATGAGTAGCTGATCTAGTTACACAAAATTGGTCTCTCCATCCGTATTAATAAAGTAATATTATAGATTTTGAATTAATATCACTCATCTAGTATTAAACTATTGTTTGATATAAATTAAAATAAAATATTGTACTGTGAACCTGTGCTCGTCCAGGTATTAGATGATCGTTTGCATGTCTAAATTTTGGAGCTATTGTGGAAAATCATTCCCAAGCCCATATTTGAAGAAGTATTAATGAACCAACAATGTCACAAACATCTCGCTTCGATGCTTTGCAAAGTTGTCTATACAACCATGCCAAGCATGCGCCATCCCATGAGTATCGACCTGCCTTATGTAAATCACTCAATAATGGCAAGAACATCAAATGCACAAACTACCTGATTTATCATAAAATAGACTTCCACCCATCAATTATAAAATGTATGCTCTTGCATACCTGATGACGATTTCCTCTTCTACATCATCATCAAGTCCTGAAAATTGTGTTACTAACCACGTGAGACTTAACCTTGATCCCTTTATTTTATTAGCAGCTGGGACCACATCAAGTAACATTTGACATAAATTTATCCAATCTTCATGCACTTGACTGATAACAGGTTTCCCATCAATAGGCATCCCTAACAATACTTCTACGTCCTGCAAGGTGATAGTGCACTCTTCAGTGGGCATATAAAATGTATGTGTCTATGATCTCAATCTCTCAACGAGTGCTGTAATAAGGTGTCAATCTAACTAGATGAAACCCAATCTAGCCACCCCATAAAATCCAGATGCTTGGAGTAGAGGCAATATGTTACGGTGAAGTGGGATACTGTGTTGGACTACTGCCTATCTACATATACAACCTAACTCACCTATCGTTTTATCATCCCACACAATTGAAGATCGATGAAAAGATTGATGATACAGAATATTAGGATCAATCAGTCCTGGGTTTAAAGCCATAATCTACACCAAAAATATTAATTAGAAAGTAAAAAAGAAAGGACAACAAAAAATGCTACATAGAAAATAAGTTTATCAAACCACTTGATACATATAGAAAAAAATTGAGTATACAATTTCTTAATTGTCTAGTGCTTGTCTCTGTAGTAAAGGACATTTCCTTCGATTGTTACCTCGTTGACCACAAAATTCACATTGTACTTGAGCACTCGATTCCCTTCAATCCATCTCATTATGATATCATGAACTCTTCGGTCGATCGGGTTTTCTCAACAATGATGGTGCAAGATGCAAGATGGGCATAACAGGTGTGATCCAGTAATCTTCATGTGGTATAGGCTGAAACTGAGGAGAGTAACACGAAGCATACGTTGAAAGTTTGTAGTAGTCCTCAATGAAATCTTCGTAGTTCATGTTAAATCGTGAATAGATCGCCTTAAAATACGAGCATGGTATGCTAAAAGCTTGCCATTTATTACATCAACAGTATCTTTCTGGAGCATTCAACTTTAATATTTGAATATTTCCTCCTTTTACATTAAGGCTATGACGTTCGATTTTCACATGAAACACGCCTTCATGTCGATCATATGACTGAACCTCATGTTTACTAGATCTTACAACCCATTTCAAGATTTTATCAAGGACGTACCTGCAAAGTGACTTCACTTAATACCATATACAAAATTATTTAAAACTAATTGCTTGTTAGAAATTATTACCGGGTGTATTTATCTCGACGCTCCAATAAAACTCTGATTTCTTCTCTTCTTTTCTCAAAATAATTGACACATTCATAGAATGTTGTTTAACAAGAGCATTTATCGGCAACATTCGAGCCCCTTTTGAGACTTCATTCATGCACTCCGATAGATTTATTGTCATCCATCCATACTTAACTGTCATCATGTGCTTGGGTCCATTCCTCAATATCAATGTCGTCGAAAAAGCTCAAACAGTTGCTGTTAATTCGTTTGATGTCTTCAATTGCTTTATTAAAATTTGAAATTGATATCCGACACGATATATATAATTTTTCAATGTATCAAACTTAAACCTTTTATTGAAGTTGCTAACAATATGACGCAAACAAAACCTATGGTGGCACTGAGGCTCTATCCATCCGTTTGTTGGATTGTTTACAGCTGATATAATGCCAGCATGTCAATCTAAAACTAAACATACCTCATCATCACTACAACAAAAATAATCTACGATGACAGTTATTTACTGTCGTGAACAAAATCTGTGACAGTTATTTCCAGTCATAGAAGCGGAAGTAATGGAAAGTCCTTTCATGACAGTTTTCAAAAACTGTCGCAATAAGTTATTTCATGATAGAAAATAAATGTCGTTAATTTATATTTTATGACAACAAATAACTGTCATATTTTATTTTATGACAATAAATAAATGCCATCATTCGTGTATTAATGACAGTTAAATAAATGTCACAAATTCGTTTATTATGACATTTTTTAAATGTCACGGACATGTCAATCACGACAGTTTTTCTTAAAAAAATGTCATTGTTTTGCTATTGACGACATGTTTTTCCTGTCAAATTTTGGCCAAATATAGTGCATACGTGACAGTTTTTCTTAAAAGCTAAATGTCATTGATTCTCTATTGACGAAATTTTTCCTGTCACAGATAGGGCAATCGTGATAATTATTTTATAAAAAAATTGTCATTGTCTTGGTATTGACGACAATTAATGACTATCACAAATTCATATATTATGACATTTATTTCCTGTTGCAAATTTCTCAATTACTACAGTTTTTTTCTGTTCTCCTTGCCACTCTGCCATTACACGAACCATTTGAATGACAATAATGTTATAATACATCACACCCATATAGAAACAAATAGCCGACACTTTAATATATATACGCTATAATACAATTTGTAATATTCGTACATTTCCAATCAAGTTCCAATAATTTACAAGTACGGTTTTTCAGCCCTTAATCAAAACCATTGTAAATAGCATCAAAATACACATAACAAGATTTTCTGCAGAAGCATAAATGACCAACCGATAAGCCTTCATCTTTGAAAATATTCTTTGAAAGAAAACTCATGAAGTTGTCGAGTCCAGTTGAACCTACAAAGACAATATGAATATAAGCATCCATCACAGGATAAGAGAGTACAACTCTTATAGAAAATTTCAACATTGAGCCTTAACTATCACTACATGCATCGATAACACTACATGCATGACAAGGTTACAAAAGAGCTAGCTTAGTATTACATATATAACTGCCTTTCGCCTGGAAAAAAAATGTCAATACGTACCAAAGAGCTAGCTTCATATCACATCTCAAGTTCAAGTTCAACAAATCATCTGTCTTGTTTTCTTTAAACAGAAACAACGTTATAATTGATGAAACAAAAAGAGACTAATACTCGAATTACAATGAGACAAAGGAGTTGAAAATCTATAAGATCTTTTGCAATAAAAAAACAAACTCAAAAGCAACAAACAGATGAGTGAGGGGTTGCACAAATATCAGTGGATAACAATTCAAAACACTACAAAGTTGAGGCATGTCATAAGTGTGAGTAAAGTACATAGCAAACAGAAGATTTATTAGAAACTTAAAGTTCAAAGGCAGTGGTGGTAAAAGAAAACTCACTCAATAGAAGAATTTTCTAAATGGAAGCAATTTATTTAAAACACACACACAAAAGGAGAGAAGAAGCATCAATCGATTGTTTTCAAGTATTTATCTTGTTTCGTAAAGCAATAATTCAACAGTTTGTTTTAGCATATATAACCACTAAAATTGAATAATGACAAATCATCAAAGAGTAAAAAATGGAAAGCCAAGAACACAAATATATCCTTATTCCTAGTCCTTACAAAAAAAAATTGTTAAGACAAGAATAGTTAAAAACCGTAAAATAATCTAAAAATCAGTTTTCAAAATAATGTCCAGGCCCTCATGTTCAGAAATAGTACCTGCAGTACAATAAGAGTTCATAGATCCTGCTGAAATGATAGCATTAGGAGGCAATGTATTTCTCCTTTAGAATACATCGACACATCGAGGAGCCCATTCATCCTTCTGCTCTTTAAGCCCAAGTCTACAAATCGAAATGTCAAAAAAGTCATAAAAAATTTAAAAGTTAGACGAAGAGGGGGAGGGGGAGAGTGAGAGGATAAAGAGAAGATGAGCTAGAAAGGGTATTCAAGTTGTGGAAATGAAGGTAACCAAATTCAAGCTTATCCTTCTAACAAACCTTCCATAACCACGAAAATCCCACCTAAAAGTAAAAGTAAACATCAACAAAACAAAGCCATTAGAATCCATGGTATACAAAATTTGTCAAAACAAAGGAGATGTCAAAAAAGTAAGCCTCAAGAAACCATTAGAATCCGTAGTAATTACATTTCATTAAGAAATGTATTAAATATCAGAAAATGAAAGTATTAACAAGCATGTCCAACAGGTTCCAAGAGTGGTTGCATACCATGGAGGAAAGTTGTATGAACAAACCTGTATGGTTTGTTCCACACGCAACTTTAATAATTTTTTCTCTAGCAAGGGAACCAATTGCTCTAGGGCGTGGTTGGCCTTTATAAGCAAGTCTCACTGGGCTATCCTTTGTGTTGTACTACAATCATATTTTTAGAAATGCTTCATGTAAATATAAGTCTTAGCATGTCTTATCATTACAAGTACAATAGTGTTCAAGGTATTAGGAAACCATCTCAAATAAAGATGAATGTGCATAATCATGCACCAATTCTCTCAGATTATTAAAACATAAAGTAAAATTACAGCAAATACTCATATTCATGAAGAAAAAAAGGCCTGAAATGCTGTCAGATTCTCATAACACATGGTGAAGCAAGATCACATCACAGAAAACTTTTCACAATATTAACAAAATCCTACTACACTATAAATTCACGTAAAATGTTGGGCAAACAAGCATTTCACTTGAAACACTGTTGTATTATAATTCCTAACCATGGAAGAGATGGCAAATTAAAAAATCAGCAAACTTTTAGGGAAGCCAATAGTTAAAAATTACATCTTCAACAATCACAACCAATGGTTCAGACATAGACCATAAAGATCGTTAGGGTATTTGAATACAAAAAACCAGATTTCACATTGGAACAATAATTTCGAAAACCTACCACAAACTTGGTGATCTTATAGCAGACTGCAATTCTTCCATAAACATTATGCAATGTTTCTCACAACATCAGTGAAAAATTCTCCATTTGTTCAATACAAATTAAAAGGAATAGAAGAAAAAGTTGTATAGTACCTCATTATCTGTTCCATGACCAAGCTGCCCATATTGTGGAAGACCCGCAGTACTGAAAAAACCAATAGGCAAAATAACCATTACTACAGGGAGTGAAGAAGGATGAATTAGTGCTTAAATTTTGTTTAGCTAAACATGTGTACCTTTTTTTAATGATAGTCATCAACTTGGTTAAATCAGGTTGCATCATTTTTTTTTGTCTAAACCTAACTAGCATTACTCAATGCATGGCACTATTTTGTGAGCTGATTCAAACTAAGATCCAAACTAGGGCCCATCCAAGTGACCATCTTAAATTAAAGAAACCAACTTGTAAAACACTAATAAACTTAGTATAAACCAAACAGAATGTTAAAAAGTTTGAACCTTCCCAAGCCTAGCTCAATTACATTTCCAGTTTTTTTTCATACAAGCACCAAGCCTAGCTTAATTATAATAAAAACACCAATAACACATGTAAGTACAATGCTAAAACCTACATCTCCAATCTTTAATTCATATATTAAACAGTCAAAGCTAGTGAACCAAGTCAATTAGCAATTGACAATTTGTCACTATGCGAACATGAACAAACCACACACTATTGAAAAAATAAAACCTCAAGGACGCAAGAAAATAATTACCTTGTGCATTTAATTGATTGCAAGAAGATCCATATTTCAATGCAGTAGGCCACCAATTATAAGCCAGTCACATATATATCAGACTCTTCCTAAGAAAGAAAAAAACACACACACATTCATATCCACCTAATTATAAGCCAGTCACATATATATAAATGTGATACAATAACCATGAACTTACCTCTTTGATGTTTCAGTTTGTTAAAAACAATGTGCGTAAACATTTACTTATTTGTCGTTCAGGTTGAACAAAATTATATCAACAAAAAGGATCCACAAAATACATAAAAAAAAGTTTATATATAATCTGACGCTAAGCACGATGTACGTGCTTAGAAAGGAACTCTGCCAATTCCGATCAAACTTCATCGATTTCATCTTGCGAGTAGGTAGGAGGTAAACTTTTCATCTGTAGACAATAAAGTGGTTAAGAATGAATTTGATTCACAACAATGACATAATGATAGTTTTAAAATTCTAATACTTACGACATCTACAATTGAAGTACTCCTCGACGAAATTATGTCACGCATGAACCACATAACATAGTACTTGCATTCTACCACCCCATTTTGTTTGGGACACTGTGGATGCACAATCAACAACATAGATATGAAATGTTAAAATTAATAACTAATTTATGAGTATCCCATTGTTCAAATTCACATACCTTCACAACCTTCCAATTTGGTTTTTTCTTGTTCGATATATTGAATGACCTACCAAATAATATAAGATTGTTACATAATTAAAATAGTTGCACATAGAATAAAGAAAGTAACAATAATAGTATGGCATACATTTGAAGTATTTTAGTCATGTCTCTGACAATCCGGTTCTTCAACGGGTCAATCCAAAATGCAGCACCCTTTGTAGGATTTACAACGACCAAAGTCCAGTGATTGTTAGGAACACGTTTCCACCATTATTAATTCATATTTGACTAGTGCATTGAAAACATTGAGGTCAGTGAAAATATCATTATCATGCACTTACCCAGAGTTGTAAGGGAGCAATACTAGTTGGTCATACTCGGCTCCGAGCAGTCGAGCATTCAACAACTGCGCACATGATTCTTTGTAACTTAAGAAACTTATTGATCCGACATCCATGAATTTGGACAAGCTTAAACTTCTTCCTTCTTCCATTATTGTGTGAAGGAACCTACACAATTTCAATGGACTTACAATTAAAAGGAGATCGTACATCATGTAAACACCAAGTACGTATATATAGTAAAAGGAAATCTTACATCATGTAAGCATCTAGGCATGCTATACATATTGGCTGCATTGAGGAGAAATCTCTCAGTGACTCAATCATAATGCAGCATTTTCTCCTCACACCGAATACCTCAATAGGCGTGTTTAGTTGAATTGATGACCCCCTATGTTCAATTAATCTTACCAAACACCAAAGTGCCACTAGACCACGTAGATATGCTGTGCTAGAGAATGTGAATGGATCCTTACTGAAGGCCACAGTATTCTTGTATCACAAAGATTTCAACTACTGTTAGTATAAATTGATGCATGAAATAACAAAGTAATACGACACTCAATTACTTTGTCATTCTTAGTAAGAACAAGATGTCGTGGCCACATTAAATGTGAACTCACTTTCTGCATCATTTTGGTGACTCCTTCCTTTGTCGAAATCGGAATTGCACATTAACCATCGAGGATAACATCTATCGACACCTTTATGTTCTCACCGTCACCTTTAGCATCAAATTTTATCTCGTGGGCAATGATAGTATCTTCTGTTTCAAACGCCAGCATACACGGGATTCCAACCTACGTAGAATTATATGTTAATCATGTGCACGTAAAGTTAGTAAATAAATTGTCCACTTAATTAATAAAGTATATGTTCAACTAACCTTCAAGTCATTTAATCTCGTATTCAACACATCATCTTCTTTCTTCACTTTGGTCATGTCATCTGCCGCTTTCTTTGGTACTGAATCAGAGGGTACGTCTTCAACCTCATCATCTGAATCCCCTTTGATTGATGGTGTTTCTTTCAAACACATATTAGGTTTTTGTTCTTCTTCATCTCCTTTCCCACTCTCATCTTTTTTCATTCTTTCTAGCTCCGCTTCTAACTCCATAATTCTTTTGGCCATTTCATCCTGTTTCTCATACATTGTCTTCTCCTTGTTACTTCCTTTAGATTTTGATTCCATCGGAGTCTGGAAATACTTTTTCTTTGTGACGTACTTTTCCACACCTTGGGGTATGCCCAGACGATCTTTCCCACCCAATGCTTGAGTGAGTACATCGTCACCGCCAGATAAACTATGTGTCTTCTGGTTGTGCAATAGATGGTCCTAACATATAGAAAAAATGGAAATTATAAGTTATGGTACCATGGAAAAAAATAAAAATTATAAGTTGCCAAATTTTGTCAACGTGTTAACTTACGATAACATTGGCAATGTCCCTTGTCTCTTTATCTGGAAACTCTCCCTTACGATCCAAGCGTGCATGTTTCCATACTATTGATCGACCTATTTGATTGGACGAAGAAGATACACGCTACATAAAGAATAAATGTTATGTAAGTATAAATATGTGACGTATACGTAGATTAAATACATAGCAAGCATGACAAGTGTACAAATAATAGTAGTAAACATTTAGAGAAATAATAACAAAAGACATAGAAGTTGGTAACACATATAACTACAACTAATTTGCAATTCTTTAGATTAGAATTCCCCACACAACAGAACAATAAAACAACTTCAGTGCATTGTAGTAAGCATATGTGAGTCCTTCCTTTCCTTCTGTGATTTTCCTTACTTAAAAAATGGGGGCATAACTTCTATTTTGTAAGCATGAGATTCTTATTAGACAAACAAAAGAAAAAATGATTCCTTATGTTTAACCCTTTTCAGGTAACAGCAAAGGAAGTTATTCAAGTTCATGCTGAAGAAAAAGATAAAGCACACCAACTTTGTCAAACATAGAGATTAGCAAAGAAAATCATCACAACCAAATTTATTTGGTTCAAATTTATTCGGTTTGGGCAGTGACAATGCCAACAGAAAGGCCAAAAGAGAGGCTAAAAGAAGGGAACTTTGATCGTTAATTTCTGACAAGAATTGTCTATGAAGGTGCAAAATAACACTCTTAAAATAACACTAAATTAATTAATTATTTCCCTCCTAAAAAAATACATCAAGCATTCATAATTTATACTCCAAATCAAAATCCTTGAAGTATTCTTAAATCACTAATTTCTATGCCATTCTTAAATCCTTGAAGAGAAAAAATTAAGAAATAATTAAGATCACAAAGAATGGGAAACAACATTTTTGTTAGAATTAAAAGGCAAGCTAATTATTAAAGAGTAGGGCAAAGACAAATTCCAATGGGTGTGGCTTGTAAAGCAAGTAGTATATCAAGGATATTTAATTTGTTTTAGTATAAATAGTGACTTATCAACTCCTCAACAAGATTTTCATACTCCTTGCGAGATGTTCTATGATTGTATTTGTATAGTTTCCTTTTCAGTTTACCTTCTTCACTTTTTTTCTGTACAAAAAATTGTATAACCTCAATTCAATTAACATATTTGGGTAATAAATTGTACGTAAAGTATAACAAAATGTTTGGATCTTCATACTTATTTCAAAATCGTCCTTCAACTGTGAACCCACAAATTCATCCCAATGGTCTTGATCGATGAATGAGTACTCCGCTGGTAGGTGTTTTAATTTCTCCCGATCGTCCTTAAATGGCAATATACACGTAGTTGTTAATCTGAACTTAAATCCACCAAAGCATACTCTCGCATTTTAAAGTATACTTTTCTTCGACTTAGGGACAAGAATAAAGTCGGCCTACAATGTGAAAAACACATAAAAAGTATTAAACCTGTTCCAATTGGTGGTTTATACGTGCACTCAATTAGAAGGATTTTTACCTCAATTAGTTCATAGATCTTTTCCTTCGTCTCTTTTGGAACAACATGTCGAGTAGAGTATGTGATAGGAACGTAAAACTTTATGGTCGTTCCAATAAAACTTTTCAACTTCGTTGCATTCGATCCAATAGGTTTACCTAGTTCGTTGTATTGAATAACCATTCTTCATCTCACTACTGAAATGTGTTATATCTTTCATTCTCATAGGGCCACATTTCTTTTTATGGCTACTAGTTTCCCCTTTTTGAAGGGGTGTAATAAGCTGATCATAATCTGAATGAACCATTACTACAAACATAAATGAGATTTAAAACATAACCCAATAGACTGTTAGTAACAATACACATTTAATTGTAAATATGAATTGTGAAATAACCCAAAAGTCTTAACATAACCGAAAAGAATTTTTATTAAAACCGAAACATGACCTTCATAATTAAACGTTAATAAACACTTGGTTCTCAAATAAAATAGAAACGATTCTTACACACTTACTATACATTAAATGACACATGCAAATAACAAAATATACACATCTTACTATACATACTTCTCAAAGTTAATTGCTAACCTATGTGCCTTCACAGTCAGGTCTAGTATTTGTTTCACCACCTTTGTCAATATCACATGTTGTAAGAAGAGAGTGGGAGATAGTGCGATAACATGAGACCTTTGTCATCATCAACACATTTGTAAGGGAAGTCCTTCTCGGGTGGCATCACAACAACGGACCATCTTACATCAACAGGATCTGTAACATAGAATACTTGTCTTCCGTGTGTGGCAATAATGAACGAATATGAAGAGTGGCCAATTTGGCTAAGGTCCACTAGTGTGTAATTAAGATCGTCCTTCCGAACACCAGCATTATTTTCAACCCAATTACATTTGAAAAGAACAACCTTAAACGTATTGTAGTTGACTTCCCAAATCTCTTGAATGGTGACATAAAAAGACATGTCACAAATGACCGGGTTTTTGTCCTTCGCACTAGACACTTGCATTGTTGTTGCGACTAACATAATCCCACTGTTTTGAACAGTTTGGTGGTCATCAGAAGACTTTGTGTGGTAAGACATTCCATTAATTATGTACCTATCATACATCATTAAAGCAGGGTGGGGTCCATGTGCAAGCCAATGTATGGTGTTCGAGAGAACCTTTCCTTCCTGTAGTTCACTCATCACACATTGAAGAGAACAGTAAGTCATTCTAAATATTGAACAATTAGATGAAACGAAAATGAATTTTGATTGTTTAAGTACCTGATCTTTAAACCATGCGCTGAATGATTGATTATGTTCAACTTGTAGCTATTGTTCATTTTTTGCTTTTCTTTGATTTTACATCTTTAATTGATTCAAATGTTGTTTATAAAATGTTTCATAAATTAAAATGGTTCCTTGAGGGTAAATTAATGGCAATATATAATCATACGAATGCTTATTCTACGTATGGGTGCACTTCTCCAGTGTTCTGTAAAACATGAAGATGTGCTTGCTTTAGTTGTTACACATCGGGTCGAACGTATGTTTCTACTGACAGTGATCCATCGCTTTGTATGTCTGCCCTCGAATTGAGTGACCCAAGTCCAACAGGATCTAATCCAGAAAGAAAATCTGAACAGAATTCAACTGCCTCCTCACATATGCTTGCTTCTGCAATGCATCCTTCCGGTCGAGTTCTATTGCAAACATAACTTTTCAACACTTTCATGCATCGTTCAAATGGGTACATCCACCACAAATATACAGGTCCACATAGCTTTACTTCTCTATCGAGATGAACGACAAGGTGAACCATGATTGTAAAGAACGAGGGTGGAAAATACTTCTCAAGATTGCATAAAGTCAGAACTATATCTTCTTGCAATGCATCAAGATCTGAGACGAAAAAACTTTTGACGCAAATCGCATTAAAGAAAAACACAGTCTACTGATGCAAATCGCATTAAAGAAAAACACAGTCTCACATTCTTCAGTAGGACTAAACGTATTGCAATTGGAAGCAGTTGCTGCATTAAAACATGATAGTCCTGTGACTTAAGGCCGGTTAGTTTAAGTCATCCAAAGAGACACGACTGCTAATATTTAATGAATAACCTTTTGGAACTTTAATTTCTGACAAAGTCTTACAAAACCGATACTTCTCTTCTCTTGATAGTGTATAACATGCCGTATGGATGTAAGTTCTATTACCGATAAACGTTGGTCCCAATTCTGGGCTAATTTTATTTCAACTAAGTTAAGTCTAGTATTCATCCCATCCTTACTTTTTCCTGGTATATCAAGCAAGGTGCCCACTATGTTTATGCATACATTTTTTTCAATATGAACTACGTCTAGATAGGTACATACAAGTGTTTCCAATATGGGAGTTGAAAAAAATTTTGGTCTTCTTTTCTAGTAGTCATTACCACCTTCATTATGCAATGTCTTCTCACACTTCTTCTCACATGAAAATATCACGTCTTTTAGCTTAAAGTACATGGCCTCCTCCTACAAGGGTTGTGGAGGAATTCCATGCTCTTGCTTTCCATTCATTTTTTTTTTGTAATTTGTATGGATGATGTCTTGGCAAATACTTCCTGTGTCCCATGTATGACATTTTTTTTTCCATGTTACAACCTTATTGAAGTAGTCTCCTCTCCACATATTGGACAAGCTTTATATTCTTTCACACTAAAACTGCATAGATTATCGTATGCTGGAAAATCGTTGATGGTCCACAATAAAACATCTCGCAGTGTGAAATATTCTTATGCATCGAAACAACGAACTTCATCTTTCCACAACATTTGTAGGTCATCAATTAAGGGTGCTAAGTACATATTGATAATATCCCAGTTGCTTTGGACCTGATATTAACATTGTCAACATCAAATATTTTCTTCTCATACACAACCATGGTGGAAGGTTATATATTGTAGTAATAATAGGCCAACAATTGTAGGTTGTCTACATATCTCCAAATGGGTTAATTTCATCAGTAGACAAACCCAAACGAAGATTTCTCGATTCTGACCCAAAGGTTAGGCACATATGGTCAATAAACCTCCATGATAGAGTGTCAGTCGAGTGTCTCAAAATACCATCAACTTTTCTATCTATCGCATTCTAACACAAGTTCTTAGCATTTTCAAACCTCTTGAACATTCTTATAAATCTTGGAACTATTGGCCACATCTACTTGGCAGCCATACCACTTTTTTCCTTCTTTGAGTTCTTAGCGATCTTCCACCTTGACAAACCACACTTAGGGCACCTGGTCATGTTTTCATATTCTTTTCTGTATAAACAACAATCATTAAGACATGCATCAATTTTTTGGTAACTTAGTCCTAAGGCATCTAGTGTTTTCTTTGCTTCGTATAAGGAACATGGAATTTCGTTGTTATCAGGTAATAGATCACTTATTATGAACAATAATTCAGAGAAGCTAGTGTTACTCCAACCATACCCAACCTTCAGGTTATACAATCTCACGAAAGCTGACAACTTTGTGAATTTCTTACATCTTGGGTATAAGGGTTTCTTCGCGTTATCAAACATAGTGTCAAAAGTATTGGATCCATTACAAGATTGTTCTTGAACGGATTGAACCATATTAACTGTATTAAATAAATCATCATTTTCATCAGTTTCATCCATTGTATTTTTCATCATGTTGGTAACGTTATCTGAATTCAATTCTTCACCATGCCAGAACCATACCTTGTAACTTTTATCAATTCCATTGGCATACAAATGATACCAAACTATTAAGACATCCTTAAGTAAACGATTGCCGCAATTCAAACATGGACATCTAATTGAATTAGAACCTTTGGCATGACTCAACCCAAATTTAATGAACCTTTCGACT